>JABSTT010005525.1:0-17236 GCA_013339685.2 Hyalomma asiaticum | reverse complement strand
CGCACAGGAGAAATCTCCCACCGGCACCACCTTGGAGGTCAAAGCGTAAGACTGGTTACGCACTACTACGACTACGACGAGGGACGAACGGGTGCCGCTTTAAGGAGCTTCGCCCCTAAAAATTCACAGCATATCCACGGAGTGAATGATGATGAGTGGGCGAAGATCCGGAGGTTCATCGTAAATCGTGCCGAGTTCCAGATTAATTTAGTTAACGCGCACGCTACGAAATTTATGGTTCAACTACGCACAAGTGAAATCCCCACCGGCACTTCATTGCAAGTCAAGATCCAGTGCCTATATATATATGGGTGGCCGGTGAACGGTTCTCCAGCGCGAGCAGTCGGTATTTTTCAATCAAGAAACTCGCTAGAAGACGCTGCCTGCGCCAACGTTGTCTCTCGCGGGTGAGGGCGCGTTCTCCTTCTTTGCGAGCGTTCATGATGATGATTGATGATGATTGTTGTTCGGTTAGGAAAGGACGCTAATTTCTGCAGCCCATGTAGGGAGCACGGCTAAGCGTCCGTGGGGGTGGGGGAAAGAGAGTGAAAGAGATCGAGAGGAGAGAAAGGCCGTAGTGGAGGGCTCCGGAAATTTAGACCACCTGGGGTTCTTTAACGTGCACTGACAACGCACAGTACACGGGACTCTGGCATTTTCGCCTCCATCGAAAATGCGACCGCCGCGGCCACGATCGAACCTGCGTATTTTGGGTGGCAGCCGAGTACCGTAACCATTACACCACCGCGGCGGACGAGCGTTCATCGACGAAAGGGCGTTTCCATAGTCAACGCGCGCCTTTCGCTCTCTCTCTCTCTCTCTCTCTCGCAAGACAGCAGATGGAAGAGTGAGAGAGGTAGCGCGCCGGGAGGCACGCGCCGAGCGCGAGCGCGAGCCGCCAGGCGGTGCGAGGTGGCTACATACATACGACGACGACGACGACTACTACTACACAGGAGGGAACGACCCACACCCTAAGGAGCTTCGCCCCTAAAGGAGCTCTGGTCGGCGCGACACATTACGATCACGTAGCAGTGGGCTGGGGTTGGGTGTGTGCGCAGTGTTGCTACGGTAAGAGCGACTGTGCGTGAACTTCTGGCTAAGCCGAGACATTTCTTGCTCTCGTTTTTATTTTACCTTGTGCTTTCTTGCTTTCATCATTTTGTTCGTTTCATCTTTGTTTTAACACGAAAGTGTTTTATGCCGGGGTCCACCACGGCTTTACTGCGTCAGTATACGTCACTACCGTAACGGATATGACGCAGCAAACATTACAGAAACAATGAGAAAAAAAGCAAGCAGAAACATTGTCACTAACGTGGCTCGGGAGGGGGGACCGGCGCCTCTAGTAGACGCCGACGGACATGCTTTCACGCTGCTCGGTTTCTTCAAATGATTTCGACCAGAGTATTTTTTTCGATGCGCCTGAATTGTGCACCACTCGATTCTTTTCGAGAAGAGGATCCTACCGAAGTCAACTTTTACCCGGTAGGGCCATTTTTCGGCATTATGTTGAACTTTTTAGCCTTCAACGGAAAGTGACCGCGCCAAGTTAGGCATGGTACTCCGCGTCCCGGAGTGCGGCTCGGCCTCGGCCGAACGCCACCGCCGACGACGCTATGCCGGACGTAGCCATGGTGGACGGGGAGACCATCTCCCAGCGAGGAGCTCAACTATCAGGCTGGACGGTGGTGCTTGATCGTCGTAGGAAGCGCTCGCCTCGCCCGCGAGGCAACGGATCACCGCGGATGACAGGGAATGGTGGGCAGCGCACACCCGCCTCCGGAGGTGTCATCGGCCGTCTCGTCGCCGTCTGCGGCTTCCGCCGCTGCCGATGGACCATGCTCGAATTATTGTTCGCCCACAGGCGGGCCTCGATCTTCGAAAGGTCAGTCCAATCAAATTGGCTAATGCTTTGGCGACTGCTGCGAAGCCCTTGTCTGCCAAGGTGGAGGACGACATTATTTGCCTGAACCTCACGCAAAACATTGTGGTGGTTTCAACCCCCGAAGATGGCAATGCCAGGGCGTATGCACCCCTGACCGAGATTCTCATCAACGGAGAAAAAAGGAAAGTCTCTGCTTACGCTGCGGCCGATGATGATACCTGCAAGTGCGTGATTCGTGGAATCGACGCGGACATTGGCGACGACGAACTCGCCGCCATGATTTTGCACGAGCGCAACCCAAACGCTCTTCAAGTGCGCCGGATCAAGAAGACTACAACAGTGGTGATTCTGTTCTATGGCAACAAGGTACCCAACTACGTGCGGTGTGGAACCACTCTTTTCCGCTGCAGTTTGTACAGACGGCAGCACGACGTCTGCCATACTTTCGCGCCATCGGGCACCGTATGGACGTCTGCCCAACTCCTGCAAAGAAGGTCTGCGTCAGCTGCGGGGAGAATAACCCCGCACAGGACCATCAGTGCACACCGAAATGTGGACTTTGCGGAGGTCCGCACCCCTCTGGGGACCGTTCCTGCCGACAAAGATATAAAGTACCCTACGTGGTCCGCCAAAGGAGAAGACGACCGAGGCACGCCACGAAGGCTCCAGCCGGGGAATCCACTCCCGCTGTACATGGCGCCAGCACCCTGCGCGGGCGCTCCCGATCACATGGGAGATCGAGATCCAGCGGGCGCTCCCGCTCCCGAGTGCGAATCCAGGAGCAACAGGCCACCTGGGCGGAGAAAGCCGACCCAAGATGGCAGCAGCCACCCGCGCAACAGCCACCATCACAGCCAAGCCAAGCGCAGCCGGCTCAACAGTTGCAGGTAAAGCGCAGTGCACAGCCAGAGCATGGTAGCGATCCGCGCATCGACATGTTAGTCGAAACGTTAAAGCAGCTTCAGGCCACTCTAATACATATTCAAATGGAAGTGAAGGCCCAACAGAGTGCCTACGGACCTCAGTCACCGTTTATGAGGCAGCTAGTCGCGAGGTTAGAAGCACTGGAAAAGGGGCGGGCGGAGCCGGCGCGCAAGCGCCCGACCCCGTCTTCCACTAACTGGGATGCGTCCACTCCCAAGTAGGCGCCCACAGATGCCGCCACAAAGCCAGGTACTAGCCATGGCTTCTCACCTTAGTGAGTTAGTAATCTGGCAGTAGAACTGCGCTGGCTTCCGCAGAGAAAGGCAGCTCTGCAGCAGTTTGTTCGATCACAGGCGGTCCAGCCGCACGTTATTCTGCTACAGGAAACGCTCAATTCAACGCCTTCGCTTCCCGGCTACCGCACGGTGGCTGGAGCGAGCGATGGGAGACGGGGTATAGCTACGCTCATTGCAAAGAAATGCTCCTTTAAGGAACATAAATTGGCACTCGGTAACTCCACACTTGAAATTCTACTAGTCGAACTAATCCCAAATAATTGGTTAAAACGGAGCGTATTCGTCTTGAACGCCTACAGCTCGCCAAGGAACCATAAGCAGGCCTTCGCCTCGATGCTGTCCAAAGCCGCGGCGCTAGCGGGAACCTCGCCTCTGTTGATGGCTGGAGACTTTAACGCGCATCACCCGGCTTGGGGATACGTGAAAGACACACTAAAAGGCAGAAACTTATTACATGCACTTGAAGAGCGCTCTCTAGAGCTCATCACTGACCCTACCTACCCAATGCGGCTAGGCAACTCTGCGACTAGAGACACAACGCGGGATTTGGCTTTCGTGCGTAACGTCACAGGACCGAAATGGCGCAATGCGCAAGAAAAATTCGCGAGCGACCATTCTATTATCACCATTGGATTTAGGGTTGCCGCAGCACCACATCGAGAGCTTACCTTACGGACTGGGCGAATTGCAGCGCAACGGTATTCAAACAGGCCGCGTTTACATCTTTCGAAGCCGTGACGGCTGCATCAAGCCCGCCCACCGTCATTCAGACCGCATCAATCACGGGAAAGCTGTGTACCCGCCAAGTGCTCATACCCCTGCGCACCTTTCATCCTTTTTTGTCAAGACCGCATAAGATTGGAATGGCCTTCCTCTTGACGTTGTGCACCACTCCAGTATCATCAACTTCAAAGCAGCGATCGAGCATCTACCCCTTTAACCCATCGAAATAGCCCACCCCTCATGTAAAACCCCATCATGGGGCCTTTGAGGTATTGTAAATAAATAAATAAATAAATACCGATTAAGGCTAAATGTTGAGTCCTATCTGCTGTGTGATGTTAGTACACGTTAAGGAACACTGGTGACGGGGGGGGGGGGGTTCAATTCCTGCTCTTGGGACGTAAACCCCCAGATCAATCAATCCATGTTTCCAGGAAAGTAACAAAATATTGTCACTGCTGGGCGGACAAATTTATTATTAACTAATTTTAGTGCTGAGCGCCGGCGCCTTCCAAAAGGCACAGCAGTCGCTTACCTTGATGATATCGCAGATGTCGGAGAAGCCTCCTTATCGGTACTTGACGAAGCACCCAAACCAAGTTCACTACCCGTTCTTGACGTCAGCAACACACTGCCACAGGACGAGCGGAAGAGGCTTCTCGAGCTGCTAGCGGAGTTCCAGGACTGCTTCGCATCGGCATCCAAAGTCGGCCGGATGCCCCTAACCCAACACAGGATAATTACCGAGGATAGAGCGAGACCAATTCATCAGAACCCTTATCGTGTGGCTGCAAAAGAACGTGAGGCGATACAACAGCAAGTAGCTAAAATGCTTGAGGATGACGGGATCCAGCCTTCAAAAAGACCCTGGTCATCGCCTGTAGTTCTGGTCAAAAAGAAGGACGGCAGCCTGCGCTTTTGTGTTGATTATCGAAAGCTTAATCAGGTGACCAAGAAAGATGTGTATCCGCTCCCTCGTATCGATGACTCACTCGATAGACTTCGAAACGCCCGTTACTTCAATGGATTTGAAGAGCGGATACTGGCAAATTGAGGTGGACCCGAGAGACCGCGAAAAGACCGCTTTCGTGACACCGGATGGACTGTACGAATTTAAGGTCCTCCCCTTCGGCTTATGCTCAGCGCCCGCGACGTTTCAAAGACTGATGGATACTGTTCTTTCGGGCTTGAAGTGGAAGACATGCCTGGTGTATCTGGACGACGTTATAGTGTTCTCAGCGACCTTACACGAGCACCTTGATCGGCTCAAAGCGGTTCTGCAAGCCATACGGTTCGCAGGTCTGACACTCAAGCCAGAAAAGTGCCACTTTTGCTTTCAAGAACTGCAGTTTCTCGGTCACGTTGTCAGTCAAGCAGGCGTTCGCCCGGATCCCGACAAAGTCTCCGCTGTTGCCAACTTTCCTGTGCCGACTGACAAGAAGGCTGTTCGACGCTTTCTTGGGCTCTGTGCTTATTATCGGTGGTTCATCGCAGACTTCGCACGTATTGCGTCTCCGCTAACTCGGCTCACGAGAGACGACGTTGCGTTTGTGTGGAACAACGAACAGGAATCTGCTTTCAATGATCTCCGCCAACGTCTACAAACGCCGCCAGTGCTTGCCCATTTCGACGAGACAGCCCCTACGATACTTCACACCGATGCCAGCAATGTAGGCCTGGGAGCTGTGCTTGTGCAGTGGCAAAATCATATGGAAAGAGTCATCGCCTATGCAAGCCGCACGCTGACGCGAGCAGAGGCTAACTACTCAACAACCGAGAAAGAATGTCTCACAGTAGTATGGGCGATTATGAAATTCCGTCCGTATTTGTACGGCCGTCCCTTCAAGGTCATTAGCGACCACCATTCGCTGTGCTGGTTGACACGCCTTAAAGATCCTAACGGACGTCTAGCGCGTTGGAGTCTGAGGCTCCAAGAGTATGATCTCACAGTCGTCCACAAGTCGGGGAAGCGCCATACGGACGCGGACTGCTTGTCCCGATCGCCGATAGAATCGGCTGCTCTGCCAGATGATGACGAAACAGCATTTCTTGGTGTTCTGGACACGTCCGCCATTGCGCAGCAGCAACGTGAGGACACAGAGTTGCTTGAACTAATTCATTACTTGAAAGGAGAATCTCCGAAGGCGCCCAGGATTTTCGCGAGGCTGCTGTCGTCGTTTTGTTTAAGGAGCGAAGTTCTCTACAAAAGGAACTTTTCATCGATCGGTGCCACCTATTTGCTCGTCGTTCCTACCACTCTTCTTCCTGAAGTACTGCGAGCATGTCACAACGAAGCGACTTCAGGTCACCTAGGCTATACGCGAACCTTGGCCAGAGTGCAGCAAAGGTACTACTGGCCCAGACTCAACGCTGCCGTGAAACACCACGTACGCGCATGCCTCGACTGTCAGCGGTGCAAGTTTCCTCCGACTAAGCCAGCCGGCCTGCTGCAACCCGTGCAGGTCCCACGAACACCATTTGACAAGATTGGAATGGATATTTTGGGTCCGCTTCCAACATCTACCACAGGGAATCGCTGGGATATCGTCGCGACCGATTACCTAACGCGTTATGCGGAAACGAAGGCCATTCCGAGAGGTACAGCAGCGGAGGTGGCACAGTTTTTCATCGAGAACATTGTACTAAGACATGGTGTACCTACGATAGTGATAACGGATAGAGGAAGTGCATTCACGGCGGCTCTGTTAGACCACGTTCTGGCGCTCAGTGGGACGGCTCGTCGCAAAACAAGCGCATACCACCCACAAACTAATGGGCTCACAGAGCGCCTAAACAAAACGCTTGAGGACATGCTTTCCAAGTACGTAGACGTTGAACATAAGAATTGGGACGAAATCGTGCCCTACGTGATGTTTGCGTACAACACGGCTAAGCAGGAAACAACACGCATGACTCCGTTCAGCCTCGCTCACGGGCGGGAGGTACGGACGATGCTGGACGCGATGCTACCACACAAATGTGACGACTCTGCAACGGACGCCGATATATTTACGCAACGCGCAGAAGCCAGACAGCTCGCTCGTCTGCGGATCCACCAGCAGCAAGATTATGATGCAGGCCACCATAATGCTCACCACCGAGTCGTAACATTCGAAACCGGCGACAGAGTGTGGTTTGGACACCCATACGGAAACGTGGATTGTCTGAGAAGCTATTGCGCAGATACTTTGGACCTTATCGTGTATTGCGCCGCATTAGCGACGTCACCTACGAGGTCGTCGTCAACAGCCCTCATTCTACGAGACGCCAGCAGCACCGTCCTGAACTTGTGCATGTAGTGCGCATGAAGCCGTACGTCGGCGCGTGAAAGTGCGCCAGACTCCGGCTCCCCCGTAGCTATACAGGGTGTTTTTTTTAGCTGCAACACATTTTTAAAATTAGAAAAACATAAATCGCGGGGATGTCTTGTGTACCATTCGAGTGTACGGGCTGGCGGCCTCTAGATACAGAACAATTACCGCACTTGTATGCATAATTAGCGAAATTACGCTAATTAACTTTTTAATTATCAGCAATTGGTGGCTATAGTAAATGAGTACTTTGGAGCCCGTCCTCGACACTACCTGTTCCAACGATCAAATTTTGAATAGCGGAGTGCATGTCGGAGCTACGCGAACAATTAATTCCCCGTGGCAGGCTTCTTGAAACCGAAATCGGCCGGGAAAAGCGCGTCTGTGACGTCGATGTCGCCGCCCCCACGGCTTTCGTCACTCGCCACTCGCCCGTGGTCACCGCCGCTCCGGCCGCGCAAGCAGCTTGCGTTATCTCCTTCTTATCTGCGGCGTTGGTCGCCGCGGGCGAGTGACGAAAGCCGTGGGGGCGGTGACATCGACGTCACAGACGCGCTTTTCCCGGCCGATTTCCGTTTTGAAGAAGCCTGCCACGGGGAACTAATTGTTCGCGTAGCTCCGACATGCACTCCGCTATTCAAAATTTGATCGTTGGGACAGGTAGTGTCGAGGACGGGCTCCAAAGTACTCATTTACTACAGCCACCAATGGCTGATAATTAAAAGTTAATTAGCGTAATTTCTCTAATTATGCATGCAAGTGCGGTAATTGTTCTGTATCTAGAGGCCGCCAACACGTACACTCGAATGGTACACAAGACATCCCCGCGATTTATGTTTCTCTAATTTTAAAAATGTGTTGCAGCTAAAAAAAAGCCACCCTCTATATATCTTTAGATTAGCATCGGGGCGACGCTCTTTTAGGGAGAGGCCAATGACGCGTGCATCCAGCGAAGAAAACAAAGATGATGAGGGTTTTAGCGCGTTCCTACTAGTGGGGCAAGTGCATAGCGGAGTTAGAAGATGAAGACGTTTTTGGAATACAGCTCCAACAAGCTGTCCTGCGTTTCTTGTCTGTTTCTTGTCGTGTTGTAACGCGACAATATGCTCCCGGTGTTAAACATCGTTCAGATAAAATGGATAGCCCACAGCAGCACGGCTGCGCTCGCTAGAGGTTTGATATAGAGCAACGTATATGTGCAGTCAACAGCGAAACATTGCCGAACGCGAAACTCTCGAAAAATCTGCATTACCTCTTAGCCTCAGATTATATCCACGAACTAAATGTTCCAGCCTATGCATCACAAAATCATCTACGCACTGAAATGTTTAATTCTGAACTATGTTGCTGGCTAAGCTGTAATATAGGTTTCTCGGAACTTTTGGATTCCCCAAACTTTTGCTGTTGACTGCACACTGCTGTCTTTGCATCTACCTCGATTATGCAACACTAGCCAAAAGCTCCCGTATGAACTCTAAAATATTATGTCGTGCCATGTGTCCACATTACACATCCCCGAGAATATTTCTGTACAGGCGATGCTTATTTTACTAAGTTAAGAAACAGAACGCACAACACTGCTTCCAGCTGGTTCTTTAAATCGTAGTTTTGACGGAATACATAATGATCGTTTCTCTTTTCCCCGAAATGAAACCAGCGTTATTCACCTAGTGGATTGTTGCGCCTTCACACACTAAACAGCGCACACAACAGATGCGTCACTTTAGGGAGGAGCTTTGCGCGGACCCTCACCCTCTTGCATGCGTAATCATGCGAAAGACAATTAAACTTTGGAGCCGGATATCTCGGAGCACCGGCATCCTAGAAAAAATCTTCCAACTGAAACTGTGTACAAACACCACTGCCTACATTTTTTCAATATAAACGTGCCAACTTACTGCAGCTAGTAAAAAGTTAATTATTAAATTTTAGTTAATTGGGCGGCTGACAGCGATAATTATCATCTAACTTTCTATCCCCCTGGCCGCTAAACTTATTTGCACAAGTGGTTCTCACGTGCCTTCGAGCGCCTAATTTTAAAAAAATCATAAATCTTAACTTTGAACACCCGGTATATTTAGTAGGCTTCTATTTTGTTTTCGATGCGGAGCATCTCTTGCTCGCGGGTATGTCACGCGTCAACCGGCGTCCGCACTCACACTACGCATGCACGACTCTCCCTTCCCTCTCTCCAACAGCTGCTGCAATAAATAAAGCGGGTACAGAGCGCGCGCGCTTCGCTTCAGTAGCATCTACTCCTTATCCGATGAAAGAAGTTGGTGGCGTTGTGTGATGGAAGCAACAACACTGCAAACCTGTAAACACCGCCGTTAACTGCACCGTTGAAACTCCCAGCGATTCTCCGCATCACCCCATGGTCCCCTTCGGGGAGATGGTGTAATATTTTTTCTTTTTTTCGACAAAAGCAACCAGGTATTCACCATGATATATACGCTTTCATATGGCTGTTTAGGACATCCAAAGACTCTGAGATCTGAGTTGACACACCGTCACAAATTTGTAATTGAATGACTAACGTTTAAGCAATGATTAGAAAGTTGACGAAATAAATATATGTATCTTGCAGCGAATAATATGTATGTGCACGTGACAATCGCTAATGTTTCAGTCCAAAAGATGTTTTATGCTACGCTTGACCCCCAAATGCCACGTGTTGAACTTCCTATTCCCCCCCCCCCCCCCCCCCCCCAGTCCACACGAATTGGTGGAGGAGTCAATGGCAGCGGTATGGCGCGGACTCAGCTGAATGAAATGGCCTTTTGAGGGTGTAAAGCCGCGCGATCTCGTGCAATGAAGAACACAGAAGCCGCCGGGGGCAGAAAATCCTGTGCGTCATCTACCAGTGTAAAACACGCCATATACTGTGATCTCCCCCTTTATTTCGGGATACTTTTCCCCGAGCCATCAGCACGCCTCCTAGCTTAGCACTTTCACTCCCTCACTGAACCACGCTTCCTATTCTTGTCTCTTTGCTATCGCAATACCACGCTATAATGAGCGCCAGCTGGCAGAAACACGCGTATTCTAACCCTTTCACAGCGGCTGCATATCTGTGGAGAGAAGAATGTTCGATCCCTTGTACTTGGATTTTGATCCACTTTCGAGAACCACAGCTGGTTCAATTCTCTGTTGACCTTTACTACGGCGTGTATCATATTCATGTCGTAGTTTTGATAAGAAAAACTACAGAAGTCATATACGCGACAACAATCACCACGTAAAATAATTTGAAGAATGGTAAGGAAAGAGATACGACGTGTTATGAATGAAATATCTTTTGCTGGAGTCATTCATGAAAATATGCCCAGGGATGCTAAGTATCTTCTTTTCTATCAGCACCCCATCCCTCTCATTCATTTACAAGAAGGCTGAGTGATAGAGGCGCGTGAGATTAGCCAACCTACCCTGTCGGAAAAAAACAGATGTTGGGTATGCTGGAAAACACTATAGTGGATTAATGCAATGGGTGGGGATGGGTGATGCCGGGTGTTGGGTGTGTTGGGCAAGATGGGTGGGTGACGGGTGAGATGGTTGGCAGACGGGGGCAAGCTGGGTGGCAGCGGGCAAGCTGGGTGGCAGATGGGCAAGCTGGGTCGTAGCGGGCAAGCTGGGTGGCTGGCCAGCGGTAGAGGCAGAGAACCACGGGCTTCTTGGATGGACATAATTAGGAATTCTACTTTTGCTCATGCAGATACATTAGCAAACTTACATTGATGGCTGAAATAAACCACATAAATCAAGCACAAGGAAGACATTGTGGCCCACACATTTTGTTCTAAATATGTTAAAAGGCCAAGCAGGCGTTTCAGTGCCTTTCTCACAAAAAGCAGCGGATAATTTGGCTAATAATATTAATTTACTTTGCCTTCAGACATTCTTTTTTTGAGTCACCCGGACTCTCTTTGCAGTGCTGCTTCGGTGAAAAAGCTCCGTAAGTACCGCCTTCCGGCGGCAATGCAGATATCCTTTGGCGGACCTTCACGTGGATGAAGTTCCACATATTTCTCCAGGCAACCTGCAAAAGAATTAAAAGAGCCACATCAAGCCAAAAAGGAACAGCACATGAGAAGAACAATCACTGTACTGCCTGAAGTGATACTATAGTTTTTTTTTTCATATTAGTAAACTGACATCCCAACTAAACAGCATGTGCAGTGCAATCAGTATGTGTAGCAATGTGCAGGTTGAATGTGTGCAGCATGATTCACTTATTTTAACCATATCCACCTTTCTGATGTTGCTGGAAGTTTTTCGATGCCTGTAGAAAGGCTGCGGCATGCCTGGCCCGTCAAGCTGGGATTGGCAGCTTCAGCAGCGAGCCAGAAGTACCGTGCTTCTGGGCAACATTTTCCATCGGTGGTGTCCTTCATGCCCAATTTCGACCTGCACGAAAATATTTATGAAAGTATTAACTCCTTTTCAACAATACGACCACACAGACGCACTCAAAGTTGAGTCCACAAGAATTATAATGCAAACCTCCGCTGCCTATAAGTGTAAAACAATCAGCAGCAAAGTAAAACACAGAAATGCACACATAAAAGCAAATTTCAGGAGGATTTTTATGTGTGCAAACCAGCTCCTATGCCATCTGCCATTTATATAACAGGAATTTGTTACCCTGCTACGTCAGCAGCACTGCCCCAAATTAAAGGACTGCTGTCATCAAGTGGCCCCAGGAGACAAATCTTGGCATCAACCCTGATGGAAGGACTTCCATTGATAAAGACTACATTTTCATTACATTTACTACTCCAGAGGGATGATAGTGGTATTAACCAAAATTTCACCTATGTAGACATGCGCACAAAGAACTCCCAACCATTCACGAATGATTATTTCTACATGTTTCATCAAACTAAAAGAAAAGGAAATTAATGGTACTTATCTCTCAATAACAGAACAATCTGAGCTTTTCGCATCAAACTATATGTTTGATAAGTTGTATGTAATGTCACCTGGCCATCAACTACTCCAAAAAGGTCCTCCGGCACTGCAAGGTCAGCTGCAGGCACTGCCCCTACTGCCACTGGCACCTGGTGAACTACAGTCCGTGCGTGGCTTGGGACAGGGTACATCATCGTTTATTCCTTCATAGCATGTTTGAAGTCACTGACCTTGCTGCTTACAGGACCCTACCTATTCAACACTTTGTAATCACAAGCACCGTAAGAGATCAGTCATCTCACGAATCACAACAGTATTCTCTGCAATAAAAACGTGATAGGAACACACAGAAATATTCCTGACATTAAGTGAACCATGTTTTCATAGATTAACACTTGTCCACCTTATATGCTGAAGCTACGAAGAGTTATCAAGCCATCAAATACAGCTATCAATGAGCAACCAGGCAACATCACACCCACACACAAATCGCACAACTGCACTATGCACCTAGAAAAACATTTAGTATGCTTTCTTTCAGCAATTGGTCAACACACCTAATAAAACAAGAGACCTGCACAGGAAGAATGGAAAAAGCATGCAAACAAGACAATGTCAATGCTCATCTTCCAACATTGTTTAAGTACACACACCGTACAGACGGCTACCAGACAACCCAAATTTTTCCCCGTTAGTGAATACTTTCACACATGCCACATGGTATGAACTATGAACAAACGCGCACATGTATCGCTTAACAAAAGATACTTCACTTCGAGTGCAGAACCACCAGATATTCGAAACAATATTAGGCACTTCACTCTGTTGACAGAATCAGAAATGTACTACCAGTTCCAATATAAGTGACGCTTCTAAAGTAATATAAAAAACAGCTCACTCCAGGTAGTGCCGAATGCAGGCTACATACAAAAAAAATGTTAGAAAGAGAGGGCCCAGTTACATCCGCACCTAATTTAAATTGTGAGATCTCTTTGTCAACATTCCATGGCTGCAAAACCTGTCTTCACCGATAAATGCATTAATTAATGCGGATAATTGCATACTTTAGCCCATTTTTCCCTTTACACGCTTCTCATTGACACGTGCACTTTTTGTGCATTCATCACATGCTAGCAGCGCCCTAAATGGTGTGATTTTAGTGCTGCAAACAACTGCAATCGAAACTAATTATGCAGGTATAATTATGATAGCTACCATTAAAAAGGACGAAACAGAGGAAGTTCGAACACATGATAGTAGTAATAGGAATTAATTGCAACAGCCGACATATGTGAATCTGCAAACAGCAATAACATATGACTGAAGTTTTTCTTTTTCTTTTTTTTTTGAAGGGAGTTTTTTATAGCTAGCCAGCTCAAGAGCTACGTATTGTTCAGTGAAGACAGCATTCACTACCCCATACCTCTGTAATTCTTCACATTTGTCACAGATTGGAATGAAATATAATGAATATATGTCAATAAAAGTTTCTCCGAAGTCAATTTTCCCTGTATTAAAGTTGCTTGCTTCATGAAAGGATGACGAATGGAATTATAACAACAGAAAGCCTGAGATAGTCGGATGAATTCATAATGAAATAAGGCAAGGCAAGCAAGCATGGATGCACGAGAGCTAGACAACACAAACACTAACGAAAAGGGCAGAACAAAAATTATCTGGAGATGCCTCACATTACCAATGCCAGCACTTTGAAAAAACTGCAGTCTACACCTCGCCCTTGCTTTAGTGATGCAAATGCTTCCAAATAGTTTCTGAATGAACCGACTGACTTATCATCCAGAAGCTATTTGGAAACATTTGACTCCTTCCAGATAGGCCGAGATGTAGATTGCAGTTTTTCAAAGTTCTGGAAAGTTTAATGGAAAGGCATGTGCGGTTAAGTGTTGTGCTCCCCTTTTTAACGCGATAGCGTTAGAGAGCTCGTTTCGCAGAAATACCGCCGTCGGTGTCGGTGTCTCTCCGTGAGCGAAAAATCGAGAAAGATGCAAATAAAATAAACAATACAAACCTTCGGTCCCATTGACGATCGAACCCGGGCCGTTTGCGTGGCAAGCAGGTGTCCTACCACAAAGCTACCATGTTTTTTTTTCTTTATACAAAGCTACCATGTTACTTGGAACTTCCTCTGAAAAAAAAAACACCACATAAATGCCAGGCAGTGGAAGGAGTCTCCTTAACGCGTTTTGTGTGGCAGGTGTCACGACGAAAGTGAGCCCATTCGGCGATTTGTAGGAGGAATAAACTTTATTGAGCATATCAAGTAAACAGCAAACATTAGATAATGTGCTGCCATCTGTGAGACATTGTGAAAAACATGTCTCGACTACCATGGCCTCCGAGCCGGCGGGCGCGCCCGCCACCTCGGAGGCCATGCGACTACAGACGAGCCTATATGGTTCCACCGTTCTAGGACAGGGAACATTATTGCCACATGGCGTCTTTTCGTTTAAAGCGACAGACGCGCGCTCTTAGCATTTCTATCTTCGGCTTGCATCTGCGTAACACTAAGCGTCTGGTATGAACGCGCGTCAATGATGCTGTGGCGTTCGACTTTCATCCTTAGTGTCGACGCGTTCTTGAGGAGCGTCCAGCTCGAACTCTGCGGGGTATAAAACGGCGTGCGTCGCCGAGCCGTGGCGCTCTTTCTCTTATGACCCGCCGAAAGACAGCTGCGCCTGTCGTCGCTACCACCGCCGAATTAGGACCTCCAATAAAGTGGCTGCCCCAAGACGCTCTCTACATCCGGCTCTTCTAGCCAGAATACTGCGTGACAATATCATATCAAGCAAACAGAAAACATTAGATAACGCGCTGTTTGCCATTTCACCGACCATAAGGCGATGCTTGTTGCGGTTGGCCGGAAGATGTCTGCAGAAGAAGAAATCGAACAGCTGCCAGATAGTTAATGCAAGAACGACGACAGAATGTGACCATTCACAAATGAAAGTGTCACACCTACGCACAGTTCATAATACAGGACCATGTGACTACATCACTACACAATATTTTCATGAAGTTGATGTGAAAGTGCTATTAAATAGATCGAAAACCTCTACCATTACTATAGATTTTATAAAAGAACAAGAAAAAGAATGCCAACAAGATACTGCGATAAGCATATACGCAATGTTTCATGACCAATTTGTTATCCGCTGCTTTCAATGTGGCGCTTATCACAGCCACCTCAACTTGAGCTCTCCATTGGGTCTTAATTTGCAAAATACGGTTCTCTTCAGCATGGCATATTGCTTCAATGATCTTTCACAGTATACCCACCACAACGCCCACTGCTTTCTAGCGTGACACTAATGGTGGGCAAAAGTTTCCAGGATTGTACACCATGTGCCACCATCGTTTATACCACCCTCGTCGTCTGCCCGCTGCTTCCCAGCATTTCCACGGTGGTGGAAGCAGCCTCCCAGTTCTTCCCAACATCTCGCTGGTACTAACCAACATTGCCCGTCATCCTTTCCACTTTACCCACCTTCCGTACACCATGCCTCCCACCACTACTCTGCATCGTACACCATAACCCCCATCTTTTCCAACTTGCTCAACATTATTTCCACTATAACCACCATATTTTCCAGCACCCATCATGGTGATTTTTCTGATAGGGTAGTTTAGGCCACGTCATATATTCTTGCACCATTGTTCAAGGCGACCATTCAAGGTTTCCAGCGGTACTTAGGTATGACGCTGTGTTACTAAAGGAACACACCACTAACACTTACGTGTTGATGTTGCGCCTCAGATATGCATTATATTTGCTTTTTGATCGACAATGTTCACAAGTATGAAAACAGGTACCAGTTCAAGATGGCTGTGCTTTAGGCAAGAGCTTAAACTATGGCCGTGTGGCCGAACGTTGTGACAGACAAACAGATAGGCCAACCCAGGCAGCATGCAACGTAGGACCGATATTGGTTTATGGCGGCAAAGCGCGGCCCATCCACGGCCTTGTGTTGCCGGTAGTGAGCCAGTATCAGCTAAGCTGCCGTCAATGACTGGCAACGTGGGTCCACTGTAGCCGCTGCCCCGCCGATATCGGCAGGTCGTCGACTCTAATCGGCAACATAGGACCGCATATGCCGCGCTACTGCCGACATCGACTGATACGTTGGCTTTCAACAGCAAATATAGCACCGATTTTGCCATTCTATAGACAATATGGGCAAGCCGTCGCCTTTTTACTGTGTGATAAGTGCGCGTTTTGAATAGTGCGCCAGTGCGACCAAAGGCGCCGACACAAGAAAAGAACTGAATGTGTGGCCGCGAGCCCTCAATAATCGACGAAGACGATGTGCAGACAAAGCGCGTGAGTGTACGTCCGCCGAACTCGACGAATGAAGAGCTTCCACACTGGGTAGGAACATGCCGGGAGAAGAACCGAGGCAGACGTGGCGGAGACGTGGTAGAAGAAAGAAGCATACGAGGGCGCGGGAGTGGCGGCCGAGTTCCTGTGGCAAGGCCTCTGCAGGCTCCCACCTGGGCGTGTACCCGAGTGGTACAGCATCTGGCGTTGGCCAGGCTCCACACCGACTTCCCATCGTCTGGCGTTGGCCAGTCATTCCACCGGCTTTCCATCGTCTGGCGTTAGCTGACACAACTGCGTGTCCGGTTCATTGTCCGAGCGACGGATGAAGAACGCCGAGAGGTTGCT
Source organism: Hyalomma asiaticum (assembly GCA_013339685.2). NCBI lineage: Eukaryota > Metazoa > Arthropoda > Arachnida > Ixodida > Ixodidae > Hyalomma > Hyalomma asiaticum. The sequence goes on along the minus strand of JABSTT010005525.1, from coordinate 502 downwards.
TACCTTGCCTCGCCCGACACTACCTTCCCTCCGAGTGACACCTTAAGCCAAGTCTGCCCCGAGTGCGTATTCTACATCTACCTCGCCGTCTATTCTCCTGTGCCCACCTGAACGGTGAAAGTCTGTTCTTCTGAACTCATTCTTATGCACCGTTAACTATATTCTTTACATTCATAGTCCTGTTAACTTTTCATCTGCTTTTCAAGCTTCGTGTTGTTTTTATCCTTTTCTCTCCTTTTTTCCGTGTCTTCAAACACAGCGAGTGTTGTTTCTTTTTTTTTCTGCACAAACGGTCTCGTCTATCATTTCTCGATAGCGGTCAAGCCATCGAGTTTTGAACATACGAACCTGCACGAGGGCACATTGATTCGCTAGCCCCGTGACATACTGGCACCATTGTGCCGAGTATGCCGCCTTAGAGCCAACATCGGCTGGGCCGATAACTTTCTCCGGGAAATGTGGCACCGATTTTGCCGTCCTTTAGACAGTATGGGCAAGCCGT
>JABSTT010005524.1:0-11955 GCA_013339685.2 Hyalomma asiaticum | reverse complement strand
TGAACAAGAAAAACCCGCCGTGCGTGAGGAATGTTTAAATTAAAAGGACTTCACATCTAAGGGAACGCTGAGTGATCGCCATATATTAAAATGGATGGCATCAGTTCACTTCAGCAACTCAAAATGAATTATTTCGTGTGCACAGATGTTATAAAATGGGCGATCTACTTAAGGCTAGACGTATGTCGCATCTTTTCAAGTACTCCTTGTGTTGCAAATGCAAGGTGGTGTCACCATGCGTTAATTTTGCACTGTCTTTCTCACTGTAATTAAAGCCGCTTTGTAGAAGGATAAATATATTTTCGTATTTAGAAGTACTGTATGATTAGATGTAAGGAATGTTTAGTGACGTTGCCAAGTCGCGAACTCATAAACAATAACAACAGATTTGACTTTTGTCCAAATAAAATTGCCGGCCTAAACGACGCCTTTTACAAAGCGTCACTGACCTTCACGTCTTCTATTAATCTTAACAAACTACATTAACTTGGCTGGAGTGACTGCCGCAAAAAAAAAAAAAATAAACGGTCTCTGAATGCATGCATTAAACGAGAGCCACCGTGTTAATGCTTTCCCCGGGGCTTCTGAACTCAAGAGCCACATTTATATGACGCGAGGTTGGCCAGGAACGCGCTAATTTCATGAACAAGTCGGAGCAGAAAAAGACGCACACTTTCACCGACCCTGTTTTACAAGAATCGAAACTTACCCAGTGAGACGTGATTCACGGTGCTGCGGCCGAAGCATCTTGCTTAAAGTTGCGCACAACGACACCTCAAGCCAGGCGTTTCTCAGCATGCACGCCCGGCTCACGGCCGTCTGTAGCCGATAAGGCGGTATCACTGGTATCACGTATCCGCCATATCCGCCGCGATATCACTGGTTCTCTTGGTTGCAGGCTCCCGTCGCAGCGCCTTTCATGTCTGTACTGCGTAGTACATCTTGACGCAAAACACTAAGTTGACTAAGTCGCACAAGGATTTCACGCCACTTCAGCGGCACGGCATCAATGCATGAGGCGGTGAAGCATGTCAACAAACCAACAAAAACCGCGAACTTTCAGAAAATGGCGCAACAACACCCAACGTTGGAACAAAACACCGGACGAAGTGCGGAGGCGGCAGAAACGCCGGCTGTCGTTCCAGTCGTTCGTTTCGCGGGTGAGGGAGAGGCGACTAGAGGGAAGGTCTGTTGAGGGAGGGAATGGGCTCAATGCTGAAGGCCTCCTCCTCGCGTGGAGAGACTTCGGCGACTTCGCAGAGGCACCGGCACCTTTTTTCGCGCCAAAACGAAGGGCAGCCGCATACAAACGGTGCGTGCGCTCGGAGCCGCATACATGGGGCCCCAGTCTGCCGCCTCATGATTTGTCACGCTTAGCGGAGTTAGAAAGCCCTCCTATATGCGGCACATTGCGACTGAGTGGAAATGTGCCGTTTATGTCCAGGACGTTATACGGGACTTGACTAAGAGTGTAGCCAGCTCGGCCCAAGAAAAGCGGAGCACGGCGATCCGCCCACCACTTGGCAGCAGCGGCAGCAAGCCGTGAACATCGTCTCAAAAACTGCTTTTTTGGAGTGTCGCTATATCGGGACCCGTGAACGGAGTGCACGAAGTGTTTCGCCGGACCGCTTGCTGCGAATTTTACGTGGATCTGCCCCTGGGACGAGGATTCACCCGCGAGTCACCTCTGCACATGCGCATCTAGCCAGCTCGGCCCAAGAAAAGCGGAGCACGGCGATCCGCCCACCACTTGGCAGCAGCGGCAGCGAGCCGTGAAGATCGTCTCAAAAACTGCAAAAAACTGCTTTTTTGCAGTGTCGCTATATCGGGACCCGTGAACGGAGTGCACCAAGTGTTTCGCCGGACCGTTTGCTGTGAATTTTACGTGGATCTGCCCCTGGGACGAGGATTCACCCGCGAGTCGCCTCTGCACATGCGCATCTAGCCAGCTCGGCCCAAGAAATGCGGAGCATGGCGATCCGCCAAACACTTGGCAGCAGCGGCAGCAAGCCGCGAACATCGTCTGAAAAGCTGCTTTATTTGCAGTGTCGCTGTATCGGGACCTGACAACGGGGTGCACGAAGTGTTTCGCCAACCGCTTGCTGCGAATTTTACGTGGACCTGCCCCGTGGACGAGGATTCACCGTGAGTCGCCTCTGCACAGCGCATCTTAGCCAGCTCGGCCGAAGAAAAGCGGAGACGACGATCCGCCCACCACTTGGCAGCAGCGGCAGCAAGCCGTGAACATCGTCTCAAAAACTGCTTTTTTGCAGTGTCGCTATATCGGGACCCGTGAACGGAGTGCACCAAGTGTTTCGTCGGACCGCTTCCTGTGAATTTTATGTGGATCTGCCCCTGGCACGAGGATTCACCCGCGAGTCGCCTCTGCACATGCGCATCTAGCCAGCTCGGCCCAAGAAAAGCGGAGCACGGCGATCCGCCCACCACTTGGCCACAGCGGCAGCAAGCCGTGAACAACGTCTCAAATGCTGCTTTTTTTGCAGTGTCGCTGTATCGGGACCTGACAACGGAGTGCACAAAGTGTTTCGCCAACCGCTTGCTGCGAATTTTACGTGGATCTGCCCCTGGTACGAGGATTCACCCGCGAGTCGCCTCTGCACATGCGCATCTAGCCAGCTCGGCCTAAGAAAACCGGAGCACGGCGATCCGCCCACCACTTGGCAGCAGCGGCAGCAAGCCGTGAACTTCGTCTCAAAAACTGCTTTTTGCAGTGTCGCTATATCGGGACCGTGAACGGAGTGCACGAAGTGTTTCGCCGGACCGCTTGCTGCGAATTTTACGTGGATCTGCCCCTGGGACGAGGATTCACCCGCGAGTCGCCTCTGCACATGCGCATCTAGCCAGCTCGGCCCAAGAAAAGCGGAGCACGGCGATCCGCCCACCACTTGGCAGCAGCGGCAGCAAGCCGTGAACTTCGTCTCTAAAACTGCTTTTTTGCAGTGTTGCTATATCGGGACCCGTGAACGGAGTGCAAGAAGTGTTTCTGTCATGTATGCGATAGCGCCGCGTGTTGTTAAGAGCGGCCAGCTAAGCTGCCAGTAGTCAGGTGACCCGACGGCGATACCTATAAAGCTGGCATGTCTCGGCTGCCCGCCCCGCTCACTTTTTCACTTCCTTTTCTACCCGTCGTACTTGCGCACGATGTAGCAATAAAGTGCTTGCTACTGGCCTACTTTTGTCTCCGGGCTTGGACGTAACACTGGCGACGAGTTGCTTTCGAACCTGCAGCGGCGCTGGCATAACGGAAGAAAGGTTCTACCCTGTTTGAAGTTCTGGGGCTGTCGCTGCCACATTGCGAGCTACCGGAACAGCAGGGATGGCAGATCCAGTGACGCAAGTGGTGGGAAGAATTGGCCACATGGAGCCTTTTGACGACTCCGCAAGCGACTGGACTTCATACGACGAGCGGTTGACAATCGTTTCTCCACTTCAACAAAGTACCGGAGGCAGACAAGGTTCACGCGTTCCTGAGCCTAATAGGGCGAAGACGTACGCCCTACTCAAGTCACTTACCGCCCCTGACCTTCCATCAAGCAAGTCTTACGACACCCTCAGGAAATTGCTTGGCGACCATCTGGCACCGAGGCCGTCAGTAATTGGTGAGAGAGCCAAGTTTTATCGGCGGTCTCAGCGCGAGACGGAATCCATTGCCGAATTTGTCGCGGAACTGCGTTTCTCTCTCGAGTTCGTGCGAGTTCGATAATTTTTTAGACGAGGCACTGAGGGACAGATCGTTGTGGGTTACGAAGAGAAGATATTCAGCGAGTGCTATTTGCTGAAGACAAGAAGTTAACATTTCAAAAAGCAGTTGAAAAAGCTTTAGCGATGGATTCCGCAACAAAAAGTGCAGCAGAAGTACATGGTTCAACGAGCGTCTCTGACGTAAACCATGTAACTGCACAAAAGCAAGGGCAGAAAGCAATTGCAGTAAAAGATGCCAGCGAAAAGAAAGCGTCAAAAATGTGTTGGCGGTGTGGCTCTTTAAGCACGGGAGCAAAAACTGCACACATGCGTCGGCGACGTGTTTTGGCTGTGGCAAGAAAGGGCATATTCAGCGTATATGTCAGTCTGATAAGAACGCAAAGTTGTCTCACGCGCGAGCGCGCAATATGAAAGTTCTTGACTGTGCCACAGAAGTGATGCTAAACGGCATGACGGGCTCGGCAAAAGATGCCATAATCGTACGCCTACTGATAAACAAGACTCCGCTTGAAATGGAATTGGATACGGGAGCGGCGGTATCCGTAATTTCTCGCAGGCAACAGCAACAATTGTTCCCCTCTTTGAAGCTGCGCATGACAAATTTGCGCCTACGCACTTACACAGGTGCATTAGTCGAACCAGCAGGAGTGGCTGAAGTTGTTGTTGAACATAATGGGCAAAGTGTTCTATTACCCTTGTATGTCACTGAGCAGGGAGGACCGCCACTTCTGGGCCGAGAGTGGTTACAGCACGTGCGGCTCGACTGGAACGCTGTATTTTCCTGCAACAAGCTCTGCTCGGCACGGGAACCGACGAGCACTGAAGCAAAAGTAGAGGTGAGCAAGCTTTTGCAAAAGTATAGTAACCTTTTCAAAGAAGAATTGGGATGTATCACAGAAGAGAAGGCAGAACTCTTTCTCAAAGCGGACGCTCGTCCAAAGTTTTTGAAGGCGCGCAGTGTGCCTTTCGCACTGGTTCCGGCAGTTGAAAAAGAGCTTGACAAAATGCAGTCAATGGGTGTGATCACACCATTAGCCACGTGCGAGTATGCCACGCCGGTAGTGCCGGTGGTAAAGAAAGACGGAAACATCCGCCTGTGTGGCGACTATAAGACAACTGTGAACCCTATGCTAGACACCGATCGCTATCCTTTACCACGTGTTGAAGAAATTTTCGCTGCACTCAGTGGAGGGCAAGAATTTTCTAAAATTGACTTGAACAGGGCCTATCAACAGGTAGTGCTAGCGGAACCGGCGCGTCGTCTTCTGGCGATTAACACGACGAAAGGGACTGTTCGCCGTAAACCGGTTACCTTTCGGCGTATCTTCGGCGCCTGGCATTTTCAGCGAATTATGGACACCATGCTCAAAGATCTCAAAGGTGTCGCGTGCTATTTGGATGATATTCTAGTGACCGGAAGGACTAGAGCCGAACATCTGCAGAACTTGGAAGCAGTTCTAACCCGTTTGGAAAGCCGGGGAGTTCGACTAAGAGCTGAAAAATGCAGTTTTTTTCAGAAGGAATTGACCTACTTGGGGCACAAGTTGAGTGCCGATGGCATACATCCCACGACGGACAGACTGATGCCATTGTAGCCGCACCAGCGCCAGAGAACAAGCAGCAGCTTCGTTCTTTGCTTGGAGCCGTAAACTACTACGGAAAATTCCTACCTCAACTGGCAACGCTGGCGCATCCTCTGTACAAATTGCTGCGTGACGACCAAGCATGGGCGTGGACCAGCGAGTGTCAAACGGCCTTTGACGACATTAAGGCTGCGTTGGCGTCTACGGAAGTTCTGGCTCACTACGATCCGCAAAGACCACTTCAAATGGCTTGCGACGCGTCTCATTACGGGGTAGGTGCTGTACTCTCTCACATTTTTGCTGATGGCACCATTCGCCCTGTTGCTTACGCTTCACGGACGCTGTCCGATGCTGAGCAGAAGTATAGCCAGATCGAGAAAGAAGCGCTAGCTATCATCTTCGGCGTTAAGAAGTTTCACTACTATATTTACGGGCGCCAGTTCACACTGATAACGGACCATAAACCACTGCAGACTATTTTAGGCTCAAAGTCTGGCATACCAACTTTGGCAGCAGCAAGACTTCAACGTTGGGCAGTGACGTTGTCTGCCTACACGTACTCCTTGAAGTTTCGACCGGCAAATGAAAATCTAGAGGCTGACTGCTTGTCGCGTTTGCCAGTTCGTCAGGAGTCCGCTAATGACGCAGAGGAAACGTTCTACTCGTTACGCCTGCAATCAATGCCGGTCACACACAAAGATATTGCACGTGCAACCTCACATGACCAACTTCTTTGCAGAGTACTCGAGCTCACAAGTATGGGGTGGCCTAACTGTACGGACGACGTGGAGCTCAAGCCTTTCTTTGACAGGCGAACACAGCTGACCACACACCAGGGCTGCCTCCTGTGGGGAATGCGTGTTGTGGTACCTGCAAAGCTGAGATCTCTGGTCTACAAGAACTTCACGACGGTCATCCAGGTATTGTGCGATCCAAAGAGTTGGCCCGCAGCTATGTTTGGTGGCCTTCAATTGACGCGGATCTTGAGTCTCACGTCAAAGCATGCAAACCTTGCCAGGAGCAGCGTAGTGCCCCTAACAGTGCTCCTTTGCACCATGGTCGTGGCCAACATCCCCTTGGAAACGAGTACATATCGATTTTGCTGGGCCCTTCCGGCAGCACATGTTTCTTAGTTGTGGTTGATGCGCATTCGAAATGGCCAGAGGTGTGTATCATGAAAAACACAACTAGCACGGCAACCATTGATCGTCTTCGCGAAATGTTTAGCCGCTTCGGTTATCCGGCAACAATCGTGTCTGACAACGGGCCACAATTTAAGTCTGCCGAGTTCCAGACGTTTGTTCGAGAGATAGGAGCGCGCCACGTCACAACAGCGCCTTATCACCCAAGTTCGAATGGCTTGGCAGAACGTTTCGTTCAGTCCCTAAAGACGGCCATGAAGAAAGATTTAAGCACTGGAAACCTGCAGGCCAGCCTTCACAGCTTCTTACTTGCTTATCGGAATACACCCCACCGCTACGACGAAAGAGCTCGGCTAACCTTATGTTCGGTCGCCTTCTTCGTTCCAAACTGGACATTCTCAAGCCAGAAGTAGAGGAATAGTTCGCCACCAACATTTATTCAGTCCGGCCACTGCAGCTCCAAAGCTCCGAACAGTTGCTGTAGGCGACTGTGTCTTGTTCGAAATACAGGGACCACCCAGATGGCTCCGGGTACTGTGGTACGGCAGAAAGGACCCGTCTCGTATGCCGTCAAGGTTCACACGCCAAGGGGCCTGGCCGTGTGGCATCGTCACCAAGATCAGCTTCTCCTGGGTGCCGCTGACGTCTCCAAGGGTGAGGAGAACAAGGACACCTTCTGGGAGTTCTCGGACACCACTGCGGAGACACCTACGGCAGCGCCCGCAGCCTCGAGGCAGCAACTACCAGTACGAAGATATCCCGTGCACAATCGACGAGCGCCAGATCGCTACACGCCATCTTAATTTTGTGTAACGGTAGCTCCCACAAATTAAGCGGGAGGAAATGTCATGTATGCGATAGCGCCGCGTGTTGTAAGAGCGGCCAGCTAAGCTGCCCAGTCGTCAGGTGACCGACGGCGATACCTTATAAGCTGGCATGTCTCGGATCGTCTCAAAAACTGCTTTTTTGCAGTGTCGCTGTATCGGGACCTGACAACGGAGTGCACGAAGTGTTTCGCCGGACCGCTTGCTGCGAATTTTACGTGGATCTGCCCCTGGGACGAGGATTCACCCGCGAGTCGCCTCTGCACATGCGCATCTAGCCAGCTCGGCCCAAGAAAAGCGGAGCACGGCGATCCGCCCACCACTTGGCAGCAGCGGCAGCAAGCCGTGAACATAGTCTCAAAAACTGCTTTTTTGCAGTGTCGCTATATCGGACCCGTGAACGGAGTGCACGAAGTGTTTCGCCAACCGCTTGCTGCGAATTTTACGTGGATCTGCCCCTGGGACGAGGATTCACCCGCGAGTCGCCTCTGCACATGCGCATCTAGCCAGCTCGGCCCAAGAAAAGCGGAGCACGGCGATCCGCCCACCACTTGGCAGCAGCGGCAGCGAGCCGTGAACATCGTCTCAAAAACTGCTTTTTTGCAGTGTCGCTATATCGGACCCGTGAACGGAGTGCACGAAGTGTTTCGCCGAACCGCTTGCTGCGAATTTTACGTGGATCTGCCCCTGTGACGAAGGATTCACCCGCTAGTCGCCATCTGCACCTGCGCATCTAGCCAGCTCGGCCCAAGAAAAGCGGAAGCACGGCGATCCGCCCACCACTTGGCAGCAGCGGCAGCAAGCCGTGAACATAGTCCACTCAAAAAAGCTGCTTTTTTTGCAGTTGTCGCTATATCGGGACCTTGAACGGAGTGCACGAAGTGTTTCGCCGGACCGCTTGCTGCGAATTTTACGTGGATCTGCCCTGGGACGAGGATTCACCCGCGAGTCGCCTCTGGCACATGCGCATCTAGCCAGCTCGGCCCGAAGAAAGCGGAGCACGGCGATCCGACCACCACGTTGGCAGCAGCGGCAGCAAGCCGTGAACATCGTCTCAAAAGCTGCTTTTTTGCAGTGTCGCTATATCGGACCCGTGAACGAGTGGCACGAAGTGTTTCGCCGGAACCGCTTGCTGTGAATTTTACGTGGATCTGCCCCTGGGACGAGGATTCACCCGCGAGTCGCCTCTGCACATGCGCATCTAGCCAGCTCGGCCCAAGAAAAGCGGAGCACGGCGATCCGCCCACCACTTGGCAGCAGCGGCAGCAAGCCGTGAACATCGTCTCAAAAACTGCTTTTTTGCAGTGTCGCTATATCGGGACCTGACAACGGAGTGCACGAAGTGTTTCGCCGGAACCGCTTGCTGCGAATTTTACGTGGATCTGCCCCTGGGACGAGGATTCACCCGCGAGTCGCCTCTGCACATGCGCATCTAGCCAGCTCGGCCCAAGAAAAGCGGAGCACGGCGATCCGCCCACCACTTGGCAGCAGCGGCAGCAAGCCGTGAACATCGTCTCAAAACTGCTTTTTTGCAGTGTCGCTATATCGGGACCCGTGAACGGAGTGCACGAAGTGTTTCGCCGGACCGCTTGCTGCGAATTTTACGTGGATCTGCCCCTGGGACGAGGATTCACCCGCGAGTCGCCTCTGCACATGCGCATCTAGCCAGCTCGGCCCAAGAAAAGCGGAGCACGGCGATCCGCCCACCACTTGGCAGCAGCGGCAGCAAGCCGTGAACATCGTCTCAAAAACTTCGCCTCTGCACATGCGCATCTAGCCAGCTCGGCCCAAGAAAAGCGGAGCACGGCGATCCGCCCACCACTTGGCAGCAGCGGCAGCAAGCCGTGAACATCGTCTCAAAAGCTGCTTTTTTTGCAGTGTCGCTGTATCGGGACCTGACAACGGAGTGCACGAAGTGTTTCGCCAACCGCTTGCTGCGAATTTTACGTGGATCTGCCCCTGGGACGAGGATTCAACCGCGAGTCGCCTCTGCACATGCGCATCTAGCCAGCTCGGCCCAAGAAAAGCGGAGCACGGCGATCCGCCCACCACTTGGCAGCAGCGGCAGCGAGCCGTGAACATCGTCTCAAAAACTGCTTTTTTGCAGTGTCGCTGCATCGGGACCTGACAACGGAGTGCACGAAGTGTTTCGCCAACCGCTTGCTGCGAATTTTACGTGGATCTGCCCTGGGACGAGGATTCACCCGCGAGTCGCCTCTGCACATGCGCATCTAGCCAGCTCGGCCCAAGAAAGCGGAGCACGGCGATCCGCCCACCACTTGGCAGCAGCGGCAGCAAGCCGTGAACATCGTCTCAAAAGCTGCTTTTTTGCAGTGTCGCTATATCGGACCCGTGAACGGAGTGCACGAAGTTGTTTCGCCAGGACCGCTTTGCTGCGAATTTTACGTGAATCTGCCCTGGGACGAGGATTCACCCGCGAGTCGCCTCTGCACATGCGCATCTAGCCAGATCGGCCCAAGAAAAGCGGAGCACGGCGATCCGCCCACCACTTGGCGCAGCGGCAGCAAGCCGTGAACATAGTCTCAAAACTGCTTTTTTGCAGTGTCGCTATATCGGACCCGTGAACGGAGTGCACGAAGTGTTCGCCGGACCGTTTTGCTGTGAATTTTACGTGGATCTGCCCCTTGGGACGAGGATTCACCGCGAGTCGCCTCTGCACATTGCGCATTCTAGCCAGCTCGGCCCAAGAAAAGCGGAGCACGACGATCCGCCCACCACTTGGCAGCAGCGGCAGCAAGCCGTGAACATAGTCTCAAAAACTGCTTTTTTGCAGTGTCGCTATATCGGGGACCCGTGAACGGAGTGCACGAAGTGTTTCGCCAGACCGTTTGCTGTGAATTTTACGTGGATCTGCCCTTGGGACGAGGATTCACCCGCGAGTCGCCTCTGCACATGCGCATCTACCAGCTCGGGCCAAGAAAAGCGGAGCACGGACGATCCGCCCCCACTTTGGCAGCAGCGGCAGCAAGCCTTGAACATCGTCTCAAAACCTGCTATTTTTGCAGTGTCGCTATATCGGGACCCGTGAACGGAGTGCACGAAGTGTTTCGCCGGACCGCTTGCTGCGAATTTTACGTGGATCTGCCCCTGGGACGAGGATTCACCCGCGAGTCGCCTCTGCACATGCGCATCTAGCCAGCTCCGGCCCAAGAAAAGCGGAGCACGACGATCCGCCACCACTTGGCAGCAGCGGCAGCAAGCCGTGAACATAGTCTCAAAAGCTGCTTTTTTTGGCAGTGTCGCTATCTCGGGACCCGTGAACGGAGTGCAACGAAGTGTTTCGCCAGACCGGTTTGCTGTGAATTTTACGTGGATCTGCCCTTGGGACGAGATTCACCGCGAGTCGCCTCTGCACATGCGCATCTAGCCAGCTCGGCCCAAGAAAAGCGGAGCACGACGATCCGCCCACCACTTGGCAGCAGCGGCAGCAAGCCGTGAACATAGTCCTCAATAACTGCTTTTTTGCAGTGTCCGCTATATCGGGGACCCGTGAACGGAGTGCACGAAGTGTTTCGCCGGACCGTTTGCTGGAAGTTTTACGTGGATCTGCCCTTGGGACGAGGATTGCACCGCGAGTCGCCTCTGCACTGCGCATCTAGCCAGCTCGGCCCAAGAACAGCGGAGCACGGACGATCCGCCCACCACTTGGCAGCCGCGGCAGCAAGCCGTGAACACGTCTCAAAAGCTGCTTTTTTTGCAGTGTCGCTATATCGGGACCCGTGACACGGAGTGCACGAAGTGTTTCGCCGGAACCGCTTGCTGCGAATTTTACGTGGATCTGCCCCTGGGACGAGGATTTCACCCGCGAGTCGCCTCTGCACATGCGCATCTAGCCAGCTCGGCCCAAGAAAAGCGGAGCACGGCGATCCGCCCACCACTTGGCAGCAGCGCAGCGAGCCGTGAACATCTGTCTCATAAAACTGCTTTTTTTGCAGTGTCGCTATATCGGGGACCCGTGAACGGAGTGCACGAAGTGTTTCGCCGGACCGCTTGCTGCGAATTTTACGTGGATCTGCCCCTGGGACGAGGATTCACCCGCGAGTCGCCTCTGCACATGCGCCATCTAGCCAGCTCGGCCAAGAAAAGCGGAGCACGGCGATCCGCCCACCACTTGGCAGCAGCGGCAGCAAGCCGTGAACATGTCTCAAAAGCTGCTTTTTTTGCAGTGTCGCTATATCGGACCCGTGAACGGAGTGCACGAAGTGTTTCGCCGACCGCTTGCTGCGAATTTTACGTGGATCTGCCCCTGGGACGAGGATTCACCCGCGAGTCGCCTCTGCACATGCGCATCTAGCCAGCTCGGCCCAAGAAAAGCGGAGCACGGCGATCCGCCCACCACTTGGCAGCAGCGGCAGCGAGCCGTGAACATCGTCTCAAAAACTGCTTTTTTGCAGTGTCGCTATATCGGGACCGTGAACGGAGTGCACGAAGTGTTTCGCCGGACCGTTTGCTGTGAATTTTACGTGGATCTGCCCCTGGGACGAGGATTCACCCGCGAGTCGCCTCTGCACATGCGCATCTAGCCAGCTCGGCCAGAAAGGTCCCATATAGCGACCTGCAAAAAAGCTTTTTAGAGACGATGTTCACGGCTTGCTGCCGCTGCTGCCAAGTGGTGGCGGATCGCCGTGCTCCGCTTTTCTTGGGCCGAGCTGGCTAGATGCG
>JABSTT010005523.1:0-17804 GCA_013339685.2 Hyalomma asiaticum | reverse complement strand
GAACGGAGTGCGAAGAAGTGTTTCGACGGACCGCTTGCTGCGAATTTTACGTGGATCTGCCCCTGGGACAAGGATTCACCCGCGAGTCGCCTCTGCACATGCGCATCTAGCCAGCTCGGCCAAGAAAAGCGGAGCACGGCGATCCGCCCACACTTGGCAGCAGCGGCAGCAAGCCGTGAACATAGTCTCAAAAACTGCTTTTTGGCAGTGTCGCTATATCGGACCCGTGAACGGAGTGCACGAAGTGTTTCGCCAGACGTTGCTGTGAATTTACGTGGATCTGCCCTTGGGACGAGGATTCACCCGCGAGTCGCCTCGCACTTGCGCATCTAGCCAGCTCGGCCCAAGAAAAGCGGAGCACGACGATCCGCCCACCCCACTTGGCAGCAGCGGCAGCAAGCCGTGAACATAGTCCCAAAACTGCTTTTTTGCAGTGGCGTATATCGGACCCGTGAACGGAGTGCGAACGAGGGTGTTCGCCGGACCGCTTGCTGCGAATTTTACGTGGATCTGCCCTTGGGACGAGGATTCCCGCGAGTCGCCTCTGCAATGCGCATCTAGCCAGCTCGGCCCAAGAAAAAAGCGGAGCACGGCGATCCGCCCACCACTTGGCCACAGCGGTAGCAAGCCGTGAACATCGTCTCAAATGCTGCTTTTTTGCAGAGTGTCGCTGTATCGGGGACCTGACAACGGAGTGCACGAAGTGTTTCGCCAACCGCTTGCTGCGAATTTTACGTGGATCTGCCCCTGGTACGAGGATTCACCCGCGAGTCGCCTCTGCACATGCGCATCTAGCCAGCTCGGCCTAAGAAACCGGAGCACGGCGATCGCCACCACTTGGCAGCAGCGGCAGCAAGCCGTGAATTCGTCTCAAAAACTGCTTTTTTGCAGTGTCCGTAGGATGCTATGGCTTTTCTGTCTCAATTTTTCTACCTATTTCTTGCCAGTCTAGCGGCTGGAGTAGTTCTTATCAGTGTGCATTAGAGATTTTACACCCTTGTTTGACAGTTTTCACGATTATATTTTTTTCTTTTGTGGTAAAGAAGCAAGGTGACTTGTTTTACAGATGTCGGCCAAGGCTATGCTCATATGCAACAAGTTCTTTTCGACGGCTTGATGCCGCCAAGACAAGTGATGTCGGTATTGATTTTTCGTACATTTTTCGTGGTTTCTAAATGCTGTATGAAGTGATGGCTGTGATTCATCGTAAATTACACCCTGACGGGAAGGGAGCTTCTTCCACAGTTTGATTAAAATGTTTCTCTCACACTGCTGGAAATGATCTGCACCAGTATTTTGTATTCATGAAGATCTTGCCTTCTTTCCCGATCTGACACGGGTGAGGATGTATGGGCGCTACTAGCACCATATCAGTCAGTCAGTCAGTCAGTCAGTCAGTTAGTCAGTCAATCAATCAATCAATCAATCAATCATCAATCAATCAGTTTTTCTTTTGATGGCGCATTTAGCGACATTTTTTCATACATTTCACAAAAGCCAGAACCCAGAGTGTGTCGATCACAATAATCGACGTTGTATGTATCACACAACAACGCTAGCCGAATCGTCAACCCTATTGGACTGAGGTACGGATGCACGGGATAGACGGAGTAGACTCGATGGACAAATAGGCACAAACCAAACCGAATCTCGAGAAGTGTCCTGCTTTAGTGTAGCGGTACTGAGAGAAAGAGTGAATGCGTAGCACGGAGCTCTAATGACGACGAGGCACCGCCACTGTGGTGTATTCACCAAGTTTCTAGAATCCCATGGCGGAATTGTACTGAAATCCGTGAAGCTGGCAGAGTGGTCGCAAAGGAGCTGTCATCGCAACACTTATTTTGAATGTCCGTGAGTTCCATATGGTGGATAATGTGGCATTGACGGGACGTACCGAGTGGACAAACAACGGGTCGCTGTCTCCTGTGGTTAAAGAAGCGACTGCTGTGCGAACACACCTCGCATGCGCTGGAACGCATTTACTCGAGTTCCCCCCGTGGGAAGATGCGGGCGGCATTTTTTTTGTACCATATCTTTACTTGATATCTTTTCAACCATATTTAGCTTCCGCCGCTTTGAATGCGAAGGATTCCTTGACGAACTTTAGCAACTTTGGAAGTATCTATCTATCTAGCCGCCCACGCTTCGCTGCTTTCCTGGCAGCCTCGTTCACTCGATATACACAAGCTTTTGAGTGGCAGGGAATGCGCATATGACAATAACGAATAATAGATCTAGAAATAGGTTACTACATATACTTGCCGTGCACATCGCCATTACGACAATGCGATCACGCGCGGCCCATACCCACCCCGGCTATGCGCTACGGGTGTTAACATAACAGCCCATGGACTAACCGAAATAGGCACTGAAAATTTCGCCAGGACCCAATTATGTGGATAAACATACGTTAAGATGGGGCAAAAAAGAATGAAAAAAGGAAAGAAATAAATAGACGAAATAAATAAAATAGAAGTAAATAATAATGCCCCTCCCACACCACTAAGTATAACGGGATGTTGAAAAAAGGGGAGAGGAAGAAAGAATGAAAAGGGGTAATAAAGGATAATTAGGTAAATAGAACTAAAAAGAAAAGAGATAGAAAAAAAAAGAAAGAAAGAAAGAAAAGAAAAGGAAAAGTAAGACTACCTAGCGCCACCCCAAGTGTGGATAAACAAGAGGCCTGCAGTTTTACAGCGTAAGCTGTTATGAGATCACAACAGCGGCTGTTTTTGACGCCGTAGTTGTCCGCCGCCGCCGGTGTCCGTAACCGGCGGCGGCGGCCCGTCATTATTACGAAGCGCTACCTCGTGAAGCAGTTTTGTCGTATCGTGCCATGCGTCACGCGACAGGCGACTTGCGCAGCCCCGACATCAACCTGACTAGGCTCTTCGATATACCTGGTGGCGCCTCCTCTAAGGTGCGGACCGCTGCTGAAGAAGGGAATCGCAGAGCTACGCGTGCAGCTGCAGCAAGGCAACGTCAGGCACAACAGACCGCTGTGAAGAGAGAAGCCCAAACCACAGAGTTATGGCGCAGGGGATATCTACCACCTGTACTTGCACCAGTTTCGCCAAGCGTTTACAATGGCCTCTAAGAAGGTCACTCCTCTAGCTTACGCTGTCACAGTCCAGCGATTCCGCGCAGGCCTGGCTCTTTTATTGTACGTTGCGGTTAAGATATAGACAAAGCGAGCGGACAGACAGACAAAGGTTCTCTAATGACCGTAGGTAGGAGTAGAACCCGGGTCCCCGAGGTGGCAAGCAAGCATGGTACCACTCGACCACGACGCTCTTTAGTAAATATACCTATTGCACTAGCAGTTGTGAATGGGCTTGTGTGACGTCAGTTACGGTTGTAGTGTGCGTGAAGCACTCTCATAACAGTGTAAGGAAGCAGTCCATTATCATCCAGCATGGTTTTGTACAGCTTTCCTGGACAACGTACGTACGCCTCGACAAACGACGCTTGTGATCTGGACGTCAGCACACCCCAGGGCAGGGACATCTAATGTGTCCATTGCTTTTAGACACATTAGACGTTTGTGCGCTAACTTGAGTGCCGACGTTGTCATACTGTGAGCTCCCTTTTAGTCGCCACAGTGCTCTCCACACGCCTGGGAACCCTAAGTTAGGCACACAACTACCGAATCGGCATAAAGGCGTTTATCCTGCTGGTAACACTTGGCTCAATGCTCAACTATACGCCATTGGCTTCTTTTGGTTTTCGTCCCGCTGTCTTCTTCGCTCGACATCGATGGCCGCAATACGTGCGATGCGCTGGATTTTGCTTTTCTTAACAGCGGAGCTCTTCGAGCTTGAGGTAAGGCTGCGCGTCGTAGACAAGCTTGGTGGGCGGAGACACGCGCGTGCGGCTGACCGTGTGCCTCAGAGAGCTCGCGCCAAGCAACTCCGAAGAAGGAGAAGAGAGCCACAGATTAATTCTGGCCGGTCCTGTTCATAAATTTGTACTCCTCCCCGTTAATTTCATCCTTATTATTTGATTCCGATTGATGTTTCACAGTACTTATGACTTAACTCTTTTAACTTTTGACATCTTGGCCAATCCCCTAGGGTGGGTATGTGCCAGAATTGAGGACAACAACAACGACAACAACAACACAACAACAACAACAACAAGCGGCGGCGCATCGCCTTGCTACGGCACAACGAAGAGGATCCTACCCGGGAGTGCGGGTGCTGTTAAGATTCCAACGACGGGAAAGAAGGCCGCTACTGGAGCCAACGGGCGTTTCACACGTCATTGAAGTTTGGCCAGAGCTGTGAAGTGTTTATAGTTCAACTCTAATTTAACTGCGATGACTATCGTAAGTGACGTTTTGCGCAGCACATTCACTGGTGAAGCTCACGGTTACGTCATGAAGCTATACAAAACATATAGCGATACTGTAACCATGCACCGCAAAGATTCCGTATAGTTTAGTACGACCACATGGATACGTGTACCCGCCGAAACTACCCCATTGATCAAAGCTGAACGCCGTAGAAGAACGGATGATTGCCCCACGGGTACCCTTCATGAATATACGGCGACTTGTGCACGGAAGCGGCACGGCAGCCAAGATGCGCCTAGAAAGTGGAGTTAAACCTAGAGAAGCAAGATATGCCTTGAAAGTCAAGCAAAGCCTTGATGAGCTAAAATAAGACTTGAGAGTCAAGTTAAGCCCAGAGAAGCCATGACAGTCAAATTAGGCCTAGAAAAGGCAAGAGTCAAGTTAAGCCTCAATAAGCAAAGTTAAGCCTATACACGACCATACGACCATAAAGGCTGCCTAGCTCCGCTGTTCCTTCAGACTTGGCCCCACTAGTTCAAAGCTCGACAATTCTTTTTTATAGTCACCTTGGCATGAGACATATAGTGCTTTTGCCTTAAAACCTGCCTGGCGAAAACGCGGGAAACTGTTGACCAGAGGGCAACATAATACCGAACTGTTCTTGGGCAGCCATAATGTAAGCTAGTGCTGCTAGTAGCTCTGCTTGCTGACGCAACGTTGAATTGAGATAACCGTTACGCCTCCATGTATCACCAAAGCTTCGCATTTCTTTGCGACGCGTTTGGAATTATGTAATTTAAGAGTTTCGGAAACCGTGTGTGCATTCTGCTATGCAAGCAATGCCGCAGCTGACAAGCTCCAAGTTTATGCGTCGAAAATAAATACTTGAAGCGACGTGCGCTAGCTGTGAGAGTTGTCGTCGTCAGTTATACGCTGACAAGATGCTTTGTGTTTCCCGATTTACCGTTCCGAGCAAATAACAAAAGTGCACATATTCCCTCAGTTGATACGCAATCCTGCTTCGGTCAGGCACGTTTCTCTGAATATTAATTTCGTAAAAAAAGGGCGGTTTAACAAGCTTATACGTGCAGACTATGCCGGATCACGGAATACAGATTACTGCCCCGTGTGGCTCCTCCCTGAGTGGTCCGTTCATCCTGTGGAGGCAAGACTGATCAGCCTGACATTCGCGAGTCGTCAGGGGTTGGTCAATGCGGCATTGACAAAGAGAAGTGACCAATAAAGGAGGACCACCACGGATACTAGTGTGTGCTCGTTGGTACGGTATAGGTACCCTAGGTCTATCAGTTCAACCTGCGCAGAGCTTTATATCCTCGTGCGCGTTAGGAGAATTCAGCTATCTTAGTATTGTTTACTGTCGCCTTGAATATCTGAACTGAAGCTATTGAATGCAAAGAGCATTTCTTGGCGAAGTTCAACAACTTGTGTGTGTATATATATATATATATATATATATATATATATATATATATATATATATATATATATATATATATATATATATATATATATATATATATATATATTCAAAAGAAGAGATTCACACGATTAACAAAAAGAATATAAGTTTACTGACGTTGCGGCCGGTGGACCGGCCTTCATCAGAGTAAAAAGCTGTTGCCGAGCACCCTCCTTTTAAGGGTACAGGAAGGGGAGAGAGTGCGGCTACAAAGGCGTATTCTGTACACGGAATGGCTATGAAGTCTTCCTGGACAGAACACGTGGTCGGCTGCGGCGAGTCACGAGGCGACCCCGTAGCCTATCAATTAACAGCAAGGCGGAACACTTGCAACCCCCAGAGATTCTACTACCTGTATGTAACGGAACTATAAAGCCACTGTACATTGTAAAAATGGCAATCACCACAGCATAAATGACAAAAAAGGATTAAAAAAATTAAAAAATAAAATAAAAATAAGTAAATAAATAAAAAAATATACAAGTTATACAACAAAAATGTACAACAAATAAACAACAAAAACCGAAAATATTTTCGGTTTCTTTGTTGTATATTTTTTTATTTATTTACTTATTTTTATTTTATTTTTTAATTTTTTTAATCCTTTTTTGTCATTTATGCTGTGGTGATTGCCATTTTTACAATGTACAGTGGCTTTATAGTTCCGTTACATACAGGTAGTAGAATCCCTCGGGGTTGCAAGTGTTCCGCCTTGCTGTTAATTGATAGGCTACGGGGTCGCCTCGTGACTCGCCGCAGCCGACCACGTGTTCTGTCCAGGAAGACTTCATAGCCATTCCGTGTACAGAATACGCCTTTGTAGCCGCACTCTCTCCCCTTCCTGTACCCTTAAAAGGAGGGTGCTCGGCAACAGCTTTTTACTCTGATGAAGGCCGGTCCACCGGCCGCAACGTCAGTAAACTTATATTCTTTTTGTTAATCGTGTGAATCTCTTCTTTTGAAAATATTTATTCGGGCTCACGGATATCTTCTTTCTGAACTATATATATATATATATATATATATATATATATATATATATATATATATATATATATATATATATATATATATATATATATATATATATATATTTATATATATATATATTTATATATATATATATCAATAAAGTTCTTCCTGGCTATCGGAATAAATATACTATCAGAAAGACACAGTGACAAACATAGGATTTATTCTGACGTTCGGCTGGAAGCCAGCCGACACGTCAGAATAAATCCTATGTTTGTCACTGTGTCTTTCTGATAATATATATATATATATATATATATATAGATTGTCACGGGGAATCACAGGGATGTGGTAGAGCCAGAAGGGTGCATTCACAAATACACAGGCTGCGGCTCCAGCAGTATGGCTGCCAGAATCTCTCGCGAGTCGTCTCTTCTTCTTCCTCTTCGCCTAGCCGATGGTTCGTGTGACATCCTCGGTCTGGTGCGCCTCGTAACTATATATATATATATATATATATATATATATATATATATATATATATATATATATATATATATATACGTCTCAGTGTCCTTCAATATTCTTGTCCACTTCAGAATAAGCATGATACAGCATGGATATATTACGAGAGCTCGTTTTATTGAACTTGACGACACTTATGTAATGAGCCAGGTAAGCTCACCAGGCTGACCAGACAACTACTTTATCGGCCCGGTGGCTTTACACACACACACACACACACACACACACACACACACACACACACACACACACACACACCTGTAAACAATTGCTTTGTACGCACACTGTTCGATAGGGAAGTTGGAGAGCTTGCTAATTATTGCCTATATAAAATTTTTGTCGTAATAGGTGCAGCGATTCTAATTTCCCCATGCTTGTAAGAAAGTGCAGAAGATTTGGAAAAGTACCATGTGATGTGGACGCTTGCGCGCCGTTGCATTAGAGCCTTCAGATACGCTGTGTCAGGAAGTTCGACGGTGCAAACAGGCCACAGGCATACACTGGCCGAGAGGACAAAATGTTTTGCCACATCTTATCGATTTCGCTTGTGGTGAGTACAGCCTGGGTCCTATACCATGCCACGGAATACGGAATACTGTTCCAAGCTGGCCCTCCATGATTGGTCAGTTCTCCCTCGGCAAGCATAATAGACCAATCCTGAATCACTGATTCATCAGTCGTACCTTGAGAGACAGAAGTGATCATCGGAAAAGATCAACGCAGCATTCCGCATTCCGCGATACGGTATGGGAAACTCCAGTACTGTTGTTATGTGGGGTATAACGTCCCAAAACCAGCTCTGATTATGAGAGACGCCGTAGTGGAGGTCTCCGGAAATTTTGACCACCTGGGGTCCTTTAACGTGCACTGACATCGCACAGCACGTGGGCCTGAACATTTCTCCTCCATCGAAATGCAGCCGCCGCGGCCGGGATTCGATCCCGCGACCCTCGGATCAGCAGCCGAGTGCCACTAGACCACCGTGGCAGGGCCCCAATACTGTCTGTCTGCGTGCAAAATCTGTGTTCGTTCGCAGCATGTTCGAGGGCGCTGATGTGGTTGCGCGCAATTATCTAGCCACGTGGTATATTTTCTAATCGCCTGCACTTTCTTAGGACCCCGAAAAGTTAGAACCGCTGCGCCTATGATAAAAAAATACATTGTCAGGGGACTAATCATCGTGCCCTACAACTTCATTGAACATTTTGCATTGAAAGCAGCGCTTTAATAGTTGGTTATGTAACGAGAAATCATTAAGCACATTACCTGAGCTCATAATTTTTAAAAGATCGCCTAGGATGATCAATATGACAGCAAACAATACTAATATGATTGCATTCTCGTAACGATCACGAGGGAACTTCCAAAGCCTGGCGGAGTTTAGCTGAAGCACCCTCTATGAGCACCCTTTCTGGGGGGAAATAGAATGAATTGTAGAAGTACGCAAATAAGTTGTTATTGCCACATCTCGCCTCTACAGGTGCTCGACATTCAACTTCATACACATCATGATCTCCCCTGTACATGTACAGTTCTGTTCCAGTCATGTTGTAGAGGCATTTAACTATGTCTCTACAATATATGACGGTCCCTACGTGGGAGGCCCCCACTGCGCGCTGACGCACACCCTTCAGGACTTCAATAAAGTTTGTTCATCCATCCATCTAGATGCGTCTCCTTAGCCGAGAAATGCATGGTCTCTATCTGTGGGTGTTCTAAATTAACGAGGATAAAGTACTGGTCGTTAAATACCATAGGGTGCGCACAGTCGCAACATACATGTAGGAAGGTTAGTTCTTACCTTTCCCTGGCATATCTTATGCAATAAGCATGTTTTGTTGC
Source organism: Hyalomma asiaticum (assembly GCA_013339685.2). Taxonomy (NCBI): domain Eukaryota; kingdom Metazoa; phylum Arthropoda; class Arachnida; order Ixodida; family Ixodidae; genus Hyalomma; species Hyalomma asiaticum. Next base: position 8,691 of record JABSTT010005523.1, on the reverse strand, counting down.
ACTGAAGAGCCGCAGGGTGCGTGTGGAGTCTGAAAGCAGACACATAAACGACGAGCCTTATCAAATAGAACGTGTACAGATAGGCCTAAAATAATCGATAGACATCTCTTGCAGAGGCTATTCCTAGCCATATATATGTAAATATATCTAATTAGAAAAAAATTCTCTTCTCACATGCACGAAATCCAGGATGAGTGAACAAATACAGCGGCAAGTGCGGGCTGTTCTCAACATCACCACACCGCCATTTGGACCGAAAGATGAGGTGTTGCATTGAAGGTAACTGATATATTGTATATAGGTATATTGTGGTATTCTACTGGTATATTGTGGAAGGTCATGGCATCTTGTAAGTCATCCAAACGCTGTGATCCCGCCACGTGCTCACACCACATTATTTCAGCGGTCGTTCTTCTTGCGCGCCGCCCAAGACTGGAATGGCCTTCCGGAAGAGGCAGCAGTCATCCGCGATTTTACGCGCTTCAAGAATGCCATCCAAGAAGCATACTCAGCTGCTGTATATTAACCCTTACTTTCATCGATACCACCTCTTTTATGTCACCCAACCCTAATGTAAAGTTCCATATGGAACCTTTGAGGAAATAATAAAAAATAAATAAATACTTACGCCAAGGCGACGGCGCCCACAAAAATGGCAAAGATGAGAATTCTGCGCGGAGGCATGGTACGTAAGCAATACGCGTGTGGCGCAAAATTTAGGAGCAAATAAAATTTTACGGCACCGAATTTATGGACAGTTCCTTAAGTAGGAATAATCCTCACGTCAGTACAGACGCACGAGGAATGTTTCCATTTGGCCGGATCGACGTGTGCTGAGGACGCATTGTTCTCGCTTACCAAGAAGGATGCACTGTGGTATTCTCAAAAATGCCGGGAACAACTCAGAATTGTAACGTTAGAAGGCGCATGTATTAAATAATATGTAAGATTAGCAAATACAAAAAAGAAAAAAGAATGCTAGAACAGCTCCCTTACACCGAACAGAAGGCAGGCGAAGCACTCGCACATATTCCGCGCCGTTGCATACATCGTAGCAACGAAAGTGCTGGTTACCTCGATGTTGTTACAACATAATTTCTCATATGTTTCATATTTTCTCAGAACGAAGTATCGTCCGACAATTTCCACAATGGATGTGCGCGCAAGGGGTAGGCGCTGCATTATTTCAATTTCTGCAGTCAGCAGGCCTGTGAGCAAAAGAAAACAATAAAGCAAAAGAAAAAGGAGATGTGGACAGCAGCTTGCAATAGTGGGTCAAGGCTGCACTAAAAGGAAAGCTTGTGACCTACCTAGCTTCTTCCGGCCACAACAAGGTCAACCGAGCGACGCGATTTGTCGCGTGGCGGTTACACGATTTTGACTCGGGGGAAGGGGGGGGGGGAACATGTCACGTGACTAGCTGTCACATCTTGTTACACGATTTGCGTCACGTGTCTAGGTTCATATTGGCTTGGCGGGCAACATTCGACTGTGACGTCCTCCTCCTGCTTTTTTTTTTCTTTCACGCATCGCCTTCGCGTCATTCCTCCTCAGCCTCACCTCCATTGCCCACCCCTTGCTGTACTATACCATATTGTACAGTGCTCAGAGAAGGATCATTCGCTGAGCACTGTATCGATACGTGCATTCGTATCGATACGCGATACTGAGCGCGACGCTGCCGATGCTCTCTACGCCATCGCCTTGCGCTGGGGACACCGAGCTGATTTGTTGTGGTGCTCAGTGAAAGTGAGAGACTTTTTCAAACATTGTGGATCACTGTGGTCCCTCTGTGATAGCTCGGTACACTCCGGTAGCAAACGATCAGCGGCCTTCACGCGGGCCGAGTATCGCGCTTCAATCGCTCCGCACTGTACATGCCTACAGCCTGCGCTATATTTCACCCTCTCCCCTCCTCCTATCCCTTCTCCTCAGGCACGTCGCCAGGATTTTTTTCGGGGAGGGCCCAAAAGCTTCATCATCATCATAATCATCATTTATTCACCCTTAAAGGCCCTTTTCAGGGTATTACATAAAGGGGGGGACAAAAGCATCAATAACAGCATGGTCATTATTCGCGATTCCATCTAAATGTTCGCCACCTGGCGGACGCTCCTGGAACCAGCCGATCCAAGGTCGACCTCGAAACGCGGCATGTTATCGCATTACCGCGCGCTGTAAAACAGCTCTATAGTTCCTTAATCGACCCCATGCCGCCTCGAAGCAGCCCGAAAAAAAAAAATCATCATCGAAAGACTTGTTGCGTGCCTCAGTGCGTGTCATCGCGATGCAAAGACAGCAACATGTCGTTTCATCGGTTCCCCAAAGAAGCAGACGACGCTTCGCGCAGCGCAACATGGATTAGGAACTTGCGCATCGGCAAGAAGGTGACGGGAACTATGCTAGTTTGTTCCAGGCACTTCACTCGCGACTATTTCTTCCTCCCGGTGAGTACACAGATTATGTTTGTGTGTGCGCGCGTTTATTATCATGCGCACTTTTCTAAAAGCCGGAGTGTAGTTTAGGTTAGGCAAGCGCGTGAACAAAATAGCGACATTGTTTATACGTGCATATCTGGTAACGTTTTCTAAATGTGTCAATGCTCAACTTGAACCGCGGTAATCTTATTGCTGATGTAATTTTGCCCGCACGCAGTAAGTAGACATAAAGCGAGCGCATGCCTTCGTTCGCCTTTTTCGTCCCATGCACGCGCTGCGCCTCGTAATTTGTTTGGTGGTTACGGGGATAATGTGTGATCATTTCACGTCGCGCGTTTGCATTTCGAGTTCATCTGGTGGCAATTCAGGATTTATTTCGGTCGTTCCAACTTTTGAACCCTCGACCTGTTCACCGCGCCTCTAAGTTTGTTTTCCGGCACTGCGCATAGTACTGAACTCTTTTAACACGTTTATAAGTGACGCATTTGTACTCAAATCGGTTGTATCAAAATCACTTGCTTGCATCTTTCGGAGAGGCCTTCTTCAACTTCAGGCTCGCTGGAAAGGCTCTTGCGGGTCTGCGAACAAGTGCGACGTTTGAGCGCACAGCGCAATTACTTCCGCTGTTTCGCCGCTCAAATCATTTAGGCAGATTAATATCAGATGTTCGGCAGCAAGAACCCTTTCGCCTTCGACGAAGCATCGTGATTCCACACCGCAATCAAGAAACTTCAGCACAGCGCTAAGCGAAAGCACGGTCGTGACCCTGGATGTGGAAGCCATCTTTGTTTATCTGAGCAATGTTGCCAGATGAATCACTTTTTCTGGAGTTGCGAATTGTAGAATGCTTAAAAAACACTTGCCCAGGAATATAGAAGGCGCTTAATTATAAGACGAAAAACAGAACAGAGTGTAATGCAGCCCAAGAAGCGAGTTAATCCGAGATGGAAAGCAAGATTTTTTACACTGCAGTAAAGCTAGAGCGTCTGCACGAGAAAGAATACTTTCAAACCAAGCAATCTGGAGGAAGAAGGGCCATACAGAGTCAGTGACGGAAAGAGGAGTGACAAAAAGAAAAAAAAAAGCAATGCAAAGGAAACATGCGCCCACTTACGGATGTGCCGGAAATAAAAAAAAAATCTGTCGGACGCTTTCTCTACAGAATTTCTTACACTTTGTCTCAACTACAGGCGTGAGAGAAGAGCGTGAGCCACTTTATGACAGCAATTCTTAAAAGAAAAACCACAAAGAACCAAAACACGGATGCTTTCATGACACAAAAGATGCAGAACGCTAACATTCGTTTTAGGAAGCAATATTAAAGAATGACATTGCGAGTGGTTTTACAATACAGTAAAAGCCAATGCAAAAGAAAAGAAAACGACCACGCAGCTTGACCGAAAGGAATGGTTCACGCTGCAATTTTCATGCGTCGCGGTTTCTCTATAAACACAGATTTCGTCGACACTGACTTGCATCCAGTGAATGGACATAAGAGCCAGGCCATTAAGCCGCTCTTCAGCTGTTCGGTTCCTCGAATATGTTTTTACTCTTCAGTGTCGAGAACCTACGTTCTGAAGCAGCTGTACTCACTGGGATTGTGGCCAATATCTTGAGTGTGTGAACGTTCGTCAAGAGGGCTTTGTCGCATTCAGCTAAAGCGTCTGTCGCAGAGCGGGGAAGTTCCTCCTCTTGCATGGCTTGCCATTTAGTTTTCCAGATTTCTTATTCACCTTTTAGCGTAGCGATATGCGCTGTTGTCATATGTCTGAAGCAAAAATCGAAGGCCGGCTGAACAGATTCAAATTTGCCCTTGCAGGCGTGCTTTGGCAACACAAATTGCAAACTTTGCAGTGTTTTCCGATGGTTTGCAAAGCGCCGTTTGAGGGAAGCTTTCGGGTTATCTGTCTATAGAATGAACGTGGCTCGCCTGTAGTACCCTTCCGCAGAACTACAAGGGCAGTTTACCGTGTTTGTTTACCTTGTTTACTCCTTCCGCCAGGCGCCTGCCCCCACAACACAGGCGGCGGGAAAAAGGGTGGTGGGGTTCGCAGATTTGCCAGGGGGATTGAACGGGTTAATGGATCGTCGAAGCCGTCGCGTTCCGTACAAAAGTCCCGTTTTCCAAGCTTTCGGTTAGCTTCCGCCGTCCGGTCGTGGAAAAATTCTGCGTCTGCGGCAAAGACGCGTGCGTTTTCCCACGCCGCGCAGCTATCAGTCAAACAAAGCACCTGAATGCTCCCTAAGTTGCCGCCACTACGCCACTGTATAAATGACGCCCGCACTATACCGCCTGCTGGCTCTGCAACAACAAAGACACCGCTCCTCTCGTTAAGAAAGACACCTTCAGGGAATCCACCGATGGAGTCAAAGCTATCCTTTTCTGTATGTCCTGTCATGCTTTGCACTGTTCCTTGAAGCAATCCAACTACCGAGCGCCCTCACCGTAGATGAGAATCCTCGTTTCGCGCAATATAGCCATGGTCGCTTTTGCCCAGAAAACCAGACACAACCAACCAACCACCTTCCTAAACATAACTGATGCGACCAAGAAAAGTCGCACGAAGTACGGCCAGATAACGTCCTTTTCTTTGGTTTCGAAGCCGTATGGCACTATTTTGTTCGTTCTGGTAATTTCGTTTCCAACAAGCTTGTCTTACATATATTAAAATGTCCTGCGTTGCGAAGTTTTCTGTATTTTTCCGCTATCACAAAGCAGTAACTGTTTCCGATAATTGGTTTCAGTTGGTACGACCGTTGTGTCAGGAAGATTGATACGGTGGTCGCTATCTCGGGAATGTTCGGCTATCGGGTTGTGATCTGTAGCAAAATTGCAGAGGTCATTCCTGTGCTGTCGAAATGGTTCTTTGAGGTTTTTCGTTTCGCCGATGTAGCTCGCATCACATATTTGTATAGAGTGCCTTGGGCTCTCTCCTTCGGTGAATGGCCTTCGGCAATATGTAGAGAACATGTGTTGGTAGCCTTGTGAGTCACTCGGATGCCTTCTTTTCTGAGAATACGGGCGATGGTTTCGCTAACGCCTCGGACATAAGGGAGAGCGTGATGTTTCTGTTGTGGTGTTGATTCAGGAGCCGGACACTGAATTCTCGGTAAACGTAGCCGTGCTTTTGGAACTGAAGTGCTTTCTGAATAAAGGTTCTTGTGTAGCTGTTCTTAGTGAGTTCCTTGACTTTCGTTTGTTTTTAATTTGTTAAAATGCGCACGGCGCTACTTGTACTTGTGCCTCTATACCCCTGCGTTAATGGCTGACTTGACGAAATTCGGGGGGGGGGGGGGGGGGGCCCGGGCCCCCCTGGGCCCCCCCTTGCCTACGTGTCTGTTTCTCCTCAACCTCAATTATCTCTCTTATCCCCTTGTGATACTACACTATTCAAGACTATGCTATGCTTTGCTCTTTCCCCTCCTCCACGCCCTCGATTGGCTTTCACACCCCCTTGTTACAATATACCATACCAATGAAACTCATACGTCTTTATGTAGGAGCAGAATGAGGGCATGACCGCATGAGAAGAAAGAAGTGCGCACGCAACCGCCGTGCTTTTGTAAATGCGCACGGGCACATAGTTCACACATTTCGCCATGGTGATCGCATTTGTCCAGAGCAGACAGATTACGATCAGCACAAAGACCTCCGCTCTTTAAGTGATAACAAGCTTTTGCTTTTTTTTTTGCTTTTTACAACGAATGCTAAATGAAATAGCATTGCCAATATTTTAGCTAGAAATAACAGCGTATCTATGTGGATCGCATAGCTGAAAATTTCGTGTGTGGCCTAAGTCCTCTGCTTGCGTTGTAGCCGTATTATTCATGTGGGTTTAATTTTCATTAGCTGCATCATTTCTTTAAGGGACTTTAGGCTCATTTCCATAATTACAAAATTAATGTAAACTGATTACGTTTGTTTGCTTCTACCGATGGCGCGCTTTATCACAAAAAGAAAATCGTGTTTAGAAAAAATTTATTGTATCACAGACGGTTCACACCGATAACATTACAACACAACGTTATAACATTACAACACAACGATTTCATGCAAAACATAAGACATCAAATTACGTGTATCACAAGACAGAGTTGCGTCACATCTACGCAACAAAGGAATGCAGCAATGCAGCGTGTATAACGGGGCGTTCTACATATCCACACACACATACAAACGAGTAGCTGCAAAGACAGCACCAGTCAGGTGCGAGTATGTACGCATTATAAATACACGTGACACTACCGTCAACGGCAAACGATGCATCAGCCTACCAAAACCAGGCAGGCCGAAAGATAAGCTTCACGCGTTTATCTGAGACCGACACCAAGGGGCAAGACCAATGTCGGAGGAATTCTTCCTCACCGAGAAAGAACAGCTCATCCGACAGAACAGGCAGAAGCTCTGAACAAAGTCGCTCTAGGATGGGAAAAAGAGCGCGATGGCGACGACCTGCTGCAACCGCCGCGCAACGGTTGCGCCATAGGCAGAAGGCACCTGCAACAATGAGAAGGCGAGCATAACGACCTCGCGAACAATGCCCAGAAGAGACGAAGCGATTTACACCGAGCCCACGAAATCCGGTGTTAACGGCCCTCCAGAAAATTCGAGCAACTACACATTGCCTCACAACATGTTGATTAGATTCCTGAAGTCGGCAGTTCGGACAAGTTGCTGACTACCATTCTCCATCGCTCAAGGCGGTCGAGTGTGGGGAGCACACCCCATCCTAGCCGCCACACAAAGTCGCGGAGGTGGCCAGGTAGGAAAGACTCCGTTAGGGCCCCCGCGACACCCGTCTAGAGCGAGCATGGCGATCCGAAGAAACTAACGGGAGCAACAGGGCCGCTGTTGTGTCAACAACGGAATCTTTGAGCACGTCTACTTCTGTACACGTCGACTGGATATGGCGAAAAAAGACGACGGCTGTCGCATAGAATGCAGGGAGTGTTAAAGACTGCGGTTGTCTATTCAGAAGCACGTCGGGCATCAAATGCCTAAGGTGAATGCCGAGGAAGTAACGCGCAAGAGTTCCTGCAGGCGATTCCTCACCTTGCAGAAGCCGTAACAGGAAGCGCAGCGCCAAAAGGCGACGTCGTATTGATACAGAAGGGAAGGCAAAGCCTCCCTTAGAACGCTGCTGTGCTATTACCGCCCGAGAAACCAATTCAGTGCCACCTGACCAAAACAACGAGCACAAAGCCGACTGTATTGATCGCGCACTGCGTAACAGAGGTTGTACCACATGACTAATATACCAAATACGTGGTTGACGGCCGTTAAATCATTAAATACGGATGTTCAAGCCATTAAATATTAAAGATATTTAATGGCCTGGACACGGGATGAGACGGGATGGATGCCGTGCTTGTCTGCTCGATAGCGAAGGAAATCGAGATCGTCAACTCCAAACTCACTCGTCCAAGCGTTTATAACAAGGTCATATTGACGGAGGTGTTTCAACACACTGCGTAAGTCAGATTCGTGTTCCGCAGCAGGGCAATCGAATGCGACAATGTCGTCTCAATAGACTAAGCGACAATTCAGGCCACGGAGCACTTGGTGGGATAAAATGTTAGAGCGGCATTTCGGAGAACAAGTGCTATGCGCACGTTTTCAAACATGCCAAAATCTGTAATGATCGCGGTCTTAGAAACGTCAGAAGGCTCGACAGGGGTCTGGTGGCGGGCTTTCAGGCATCCACCTTGCTGAATATGCAGCAAACGTGCAGCGATGCGGTGAAATCATGAATGTGGGGTATAGCATACCTATCGGGAATCGTCACATTGCGTATAAGGCGCAGTAACCGCCATACGGCCGCCAATCACGCGTCTTCTTGGCAACCATGGGTTAAGCAGATTACCAAGGGCTAGCGGAAGGACGAAGCCCAGCTCGAGCATGTGTTCGAACATTCTTGCTTTGCGATTTTCAGGCGGTCAGGTGCTAAGCGGCGAGGTCGGGTCTCTCGCTGGAGCGAGTTGCGTAACATTCTGCTCTATCGGCCGAACCGGTGAGAGTGGTTCAAACAGCTCTATAAATTCCAGCAGAATTATGGACCATGGTGTGATACCCGTGTGTGTGCTTGTACGAGACCTAACGGTGGCGAAGATGTGGTGATACCTTGCAAACATAGGTTTGCCGCGAATAAGGCACTGGCGAGGGCCAACAAGAAGGTTAAACTTCCACAGAAAGTCAGCGCCGATGATCGGCCCGCGGACGTCGGCAACGGTGAACAACCATTGAAAATGGCGC
>JABSTT010005522.1:0-16019 GCA_013339685.2 Hyalomma asiaticum | reverse complement strand
GTTCTGGACAGTCTTGTGGACATGTGAGCCAAATACAACTGCACTGCGGGCACCAGGGAATTTGCAATTTCATGTCAAACGCAGCTGTAAAGCACCCACTCTTCCTTCAATGAATGACATCACTGGGGACACTGACTATGTCCCTTCAGTTCTTCAACTGCGAAGCTTTTAAAGGTCGAGGTACCTCTGTGTGAAGCAACCACAGTTAAAGAGGCTGCCTACCACTCCTAAATTTTTTTTTGGTTGTGATGAATATGAGAAGATAGTTCCTCACACTGACGAAAACATGCATGCTTGTATCCCATAAAAAATAAATAATATCTTTAACTTGGTCCTGAAAGTCGTGAAAACATAACCGGTGGCACCACCCTTGGCGATGAGTGTCAATTTCGAAGTGTCGCAAAAAACCATGAAATACCCATACAGGTTCAATTATCCTGCTTAAAAGAAACAAATTATTACTTACAATTACATTTGACACATACCTCGTAGCACTCTTTCATGATGGAGGGCAACTTTCATTTTTAAATTATTATTGCAAAAACCCAGTAAACAGTGTCCCTACACAAACATAAGGGACAACCACAAAGGTCAAGAAAATTTTTATAAAATTTCTGCTCACTTCCCATCAAAACCTCTGTAAGCTTGTACATTTAGAATAGTTTGCTGTTTATGGTGATAACGAACAGGAAATTGATGAAGGATGGCAGACAGTCCCTTTAAATGGGTTGTAAACTGTTTTCTGAAAATGTTGTACTGACTACATATTCGGGATCCTGACGCTCCAACCAATAATATGCATTGTTCCGTTGCATCGTGTAGGCCGGTTTAGAGCAATAAAGAACGCAGTTTCGGTTTAACTGCACGCTCTCCCCTCAACTCGGCAGTTGGCGTCACGTTAGTTGCCACCAGGCCTCCGAGACTGGTGCGTCTTCAGAGGCCGCAGAAACCAAACCGTGTTGCAGCCCTGCTTCCGAATGGTGGCATGGCACATTTTCTAAGTATTTTCTTTCTTTCTAGCTTTCCAGCAAATTGATTCATTTAGAGGAAACGCAAGTTTGCTATATCTTTACTACTTAAAAATATCTAACCGGAACGTCACCAAACAGTACCACGCTGGCCTGTAGTGTCGCATAGTCATTTTGGGAGTGCAAGAACGCTGGGGTTTCAAACGGGCGTTATTAAATATTCACTGAATATTTTGGAATTCGTTTGTCGAATGCATATTGAAGCACTTAAAATTACAACCGGGCATCTTCATATTCTTTTCACGGCCCCTTTAACAGTGAGGCTTTTTAGACGGCATTTGTACTGCAGCGAATGACTGTTGGAAGGTTGTGGAGACTGTGTGAAGCACCTGCAGGAGCTTCAAAGGAAATGATGACATTTCAAATGAACTATGCAGGATTGTCACGCATGAAACACACAACTGTAAACAGGGATGGCAGGGCTTCAAGTAATTACTTAAAATGCGAAAAGGGAAAGAGATATTGCTGCCGTGGGCTAGTTTGCAGCAGGAGATTTTTTTTATGCTTTAATAGAACTGCATCACAAATGGCAACCTGCAAGTCACATGACAGAAGGATGTGAAACAAGGCATAGCATTCTTTAACATGCACTGAAAGCCCACAGTACATGATACTCTCGTTGCCTCCATTCAAATCGTGACTGGGATCCTGACGACATCGTTTGAGTGAGCAGCCTAGCACCACAACAAACGTAGGAAGCATTTCACACTGTCTGCTGCTTAAGTTAGCACTGCAGGGAAGAAGATCAACGCTACTCAGAGAGGTAGGGTGCGCTACTCACTATAATGGTGCTGTGGGTATGGCGTAAATGAACAAATAAAAGCTAGTATGCCCCAGAAGCAGGAGACGATTACCCGACGGCGATGGATCGTGCTCTGTATGCATTTCGTCGTGCAGGGGGAGAACGATGTGATCACAAGTGCGCGGCGGCCACACGGTTACCACTGCCGCGTAACATTAGAAGAAGGAACGCATAGTGCCGGCACTTGGTAGCTTCACTTAAGTAGACTCACGCGGGGCGATAGCCACAATAAATCTGGCATGGGGCTAGAATAGGCACTATCTGCGCTTTCGTTAAATATGGAACGGAAATTAATGGACACTTTCACATACATATACATAGTTTGCACGTGACGTCACGTCCGTCGTCTGCGTTTTCCGTCCGCCATAGCTAGGTACCTCGTTTGGGTCGCCTGCTTGTTCTCCGTGCAGTGTAACGCGCTTCTGACAACCGTGCAGGGCGGTTTAAGCGTGGCGACGCCGAAGGGCGTTTCGAGTTTTGCCCTGCGTACTACAATGACCTTGCCGGCACAGAGCAGGAACGGCACGAGACGACGACGACCCCTCGCACGCGACGCTGATGTGACTGCAGATGTGAAGCTACAGTGATGCCCGCTTCGGCTCAGGTGGACATAATCAGTTAGCTGGTTTTGTCGACCGGCTACTTAGACTTGTAACCGAGAAACGCCTATAAACCGCTCGGCGCACCAGCAACTGAGTGCTTCTGGAGGCAATTAACTGCTGCAGTGCTATTTGCAACATGTGACTCCAGTCGAAGCCCGTCGTCGTACTCCGCGAGGTGAGGCAAAAACAAGAATTCATCGTTTCGCACCGCTAAGGGTGAATGACACCAGGATATCTCCTTTATATTTTGCGGTTCCCCTTCCAAGCATAGGCGATTTGCCACTTTAGCAGATGTAGCGCCTGTTCATCTTTCCGCGACTGCATGCACATCAAATGTAAACACAGCGCAACGTTTCTAGTTGTCTTACATAATTAACTAAAGTTGCGGTTGCACATTAGTGCAGAAACCATTTTACGCGGCAATATAAAGCCTTGCGAGAAAGTGACTGTCCAAACACAACTTTTCCCCTTTTTACCATCATCTTCGCGACTGCCACAGGCTCCGGTATCGGCGCGAAAGTGCGGTGCATAGTAGGGAGCCTATACATGACCGGCTCAAGGAGCGGTCATGTAGGTCCCTTGGTGCATAATCTAACATACGTTTAAGCTTCAGAAAAGCACTGCATCTCTCATACAGGTGCAAAAAGCACGCTCGCACATTCGTACTATTCGTGAGAACACGAAGACACAATGTGTGGCTCTCGGTCAAATAAAAATTCCTAGCGTGTTACGTGCCAAAAGCGCGATGTGATACGAGGCATGCTCTGTAGCAGAGAATTCCGGAAAATTCACCTGCTTGGAGTCCTTTGACACGCACTAATAACAGACACTGCACGAGTCTTCGGCTCCACTTAACTGAGATCCGCCGCGGCCGGGGGTATGCGTCGAACCCGCGCCTTTCGGGACAGCAGTCAACCCCAGCCAAATGCTTCCGCACGCATTCCAAGCGCTTAAAGGACATAGAGTCGTCAGTGTAGTACCTTTGCTTGTCCATCGGCAACCCAATATTGGGCATATGCGCATTATTGCGAACGAAACAACGAACACAAGGAAGCGCGTACACGGCCGTCCGTACGTCAACCAGACCGGCTTGTACCTAGCAATGGCGGACGGAGCCGCTGAAGCCGCCGGAAGTGACGCGCGTGCAAACTATGTATTCTCTCAGTTTCATCCTCTTTATGGACACCGTTCACTATAAAACGCAGCAAGCAACGACAGGCGGTGTCGATAAGGCTATAGGTTATGCCAGCCGCTGCGTGCCGTGAAGCGGCCTCGAAACTCAATGAAGCGACCTCGAAAGCAACTAGTGTTGCGATGTCGGGTTGTTGGCACAGTATTTCCTTCAAATTAATGTTGTAGCGTAGATAAACTGGAACACAAGAGGGGCACATGAAGAGACTGCACACATGAACGTCACACAGTGGCTTTCTTGTGTCCCTGCTTCTTCGTGCTACAGTAACGGACGACCCCAAAAACAACCCGATGCAAAAACAAACTTACCCACGAGTGCACCGGAATACCAGCCCGTTAACCATCTGACGTTCTTCCGTGCTCGGTAGAGCGTCTTGCGAACAGAATCTCCCATTTCGCCACGCTACTCCGGTATCTACACGCGCCTTGATGCCCGGGGCGCTTTGGAAGTACAATGCGTAGGGTAGCAGGTTACCAGGCGTTACAGGCACATGTGTGTGGCACAAATGTGCTCACCGGCAAGAAAGCAACAGATGACAATACAGCTTAATGTTGAAAAGGCGGACTACACCTAAGCGCCTAAGCACCGCAACAAAGCGCGCAGAACCTCCACTAGAGTGTACTAGAATATTTTGAGTGGCGCGACCGCCGGCCGGAGAGTGGCCCTCTCCGCATGGAACGCAGCGGCGGCGCTGCAGTCGTCAGACCTTGGTTGCTCCGGCCGGCCGGCACGGCCGGCCCGCCTCGCGGGCGTCTGCTTGCCGGCGCGCTCACAAAAATGTTCGCAAGAGTGGCGCGAGTTTATATGAAAGGAACGTAAAAACGAACCGTTTCATCACACCTGAACTGCATTACCACCCTGATGGCAATTAATTTGCGCCGGGAGAGCGCCTGGCAGGTGTAGATAGGTTTATTTTGGTTTTATAATGAAGCGCGAATGGATCACTTGAGCAGCGATGCGCCACATGCAGCTTCATCAACTTTTAGCTAGGCGATCGATGTCTTTTCATATTGCTTGCCTGCTTACTTCCAAGGTTTCTGCTCAAAACGCAATGTTATTACCTATGAACACGGCGAGCGTGCGAGCATCGCAATCATCAAATATAGTTTTAAATCAGCCCGCAGTTCTACTGCACGCTATATATCGGTGCTCATTTTTGGTGTGGGCATTTTTACTCAAACACAAAGAAGGTTCTACCTATCGCCTACTTGTGAAAAGTGAGATATTGTTTTGCTGCGTGTCCACATCACCCTTTCGGTGTGACGTACCTGATATAAACATGCTGTACCAAGCATAATTATTCACACTGTTACTTTCGTTTCCTATAAATATAGGTAAACTGAAGAAACCATACACTCACTCCTATAGCTCAGAAATCTTAGAATGTTGAGTAATGAAAAGGGTGTAGTGTGACAATGTTACGTTTAGGTACGAACGTTCAAGTGTGAAAAATTAGGTCCGTGCTGTGCGAAGTCGTGAGAGATAAACTATTCCATTTAGAGATGATGCGAGGGAAAAATAGATATTCCGAAGAACTTGTTTTGGTACTAAAAGGGATTAAAGATTTCATATGGTGATGTCTCCTCAGCTGCGACCGCAGTGGTAAAGCATACAGCTCAGGGAAAGACATTTTAATTAGTCTGGATTTTCTGGCACACTCAAAATCTTCATACATGGTGCTCTTTAATTAGGTCCGAAAGGTCAGTTCCGCTACTACTTAGAATATAAGTAGCGAACGGCGTTGCGCTTTAAATTTTCTCCGGTCTTTGTACTACGATTTATGCAGGAGTCCCAAACTGCGCATGCATGTCCATGTCCTGGTCTGAAAAACGATATGTATACTGACAAATTATGTTTTGCAAATGTTTCTTTTAGTTATTATCTAATGGAACCAAAATTACGGACTGGTGACGCTCTGGTGGGAATAGTGTGACCTTTCCAAATGAGAGAGTGAGTAATGCGACGCCTAAGTACTTGCATTCAGATATACCAGGGAGCGATTCCGATTGAAAACCGTAAGTAAAGAAGGTCCTGTATCGTGTTCTTTTTTTTTGTTCTTATAAACACTGGTTTATCTCCATTCAGCTACATGTAGTAATGAGAGCACCAGGGAGAAATGTGTCCATTCCTCATAGTTGTTGATTTCGTTAAGATGGACGCAATAGTCTGCTAATAATTCGATCTCAAATGGTGCCCTAATAAGTTATAACTTCCATCAATATGTCGTTAATATGTATTAAAAATAACAGCGGATTCCGAACGCTAGTCCAAAGTACTCAGAAGTAACGAGTAGCTCACGAGAACAATCAGTGTAATGCTGTCAATGCGAACGCATCTATAGATACGTAAAAGGTCATCTATTAAGAAGAAAGTAGGTAGACGGGTTGAAACCCTATGAATTAGTATTATACATGTGGAACCAGTTCAGCAGCGCACCCAGCATCTCTGCCAGAGGGGGTGGGTTCAATCTTTCACGAAGGGCCGGGCATGCGATTACACAGTTGTTGCGTGTGTAAAAAAAGTAAATAAAATGCCAAAAAATAATAACATCAATGATGATGATTATTTTATTATTTTTTCGGTGTTTTGCTGACACATTAGCGCCACATTCTTCTAGGACACAGGTGCAGTTACGGAGTGGGAGGGGGTTAGGTCGGCCTCAGGGGGTTACAGTTAGCACCATATGGGGGGTTACTACCCCCATAACCTCCCTCCCCCCCCCCCCTCCCCGTCGGTGCGCCACTGAACCAGTTAAACTGCTCTCTTAAAATATAAAAAATGACGTCGACTTCGCCTGACATAACGAGAGCAATTACGGCAGCAAAAATATACAAAAACAGAAATTACAGAGGTATTTAAGTTGGGTCATTTTCAAGAAATCTTTACGAAAGATATGGCTGCGATATGAACATAACTATCGGTAACGAACTAGCTAAATAATTGTGAGACGTATTCAATAATTTTACAGGATGAGAATAAGGAAGTTGGTAATATTCTAGGCAGTAACTTGTAACAGTTCAGTATTAGCCAAACGGGACCCTGTACTCAGCATAAAACAGACCTAGAAGGTCTTGCCGTTTTCGACATTGGCCTGCTAGAGCAGATTGAAACTAATGTTGCTCATTTCGAGCTCTCTTCCCGTACTCTCCACATCTTTATGTATAACATCGGGAATGACGGACATCCATGCCTCCACTCTTACGACGTTTTCCTTGTTTTTTTTTTTTTCTTATTCTTCTTATTTTGTGCAGGCTGCGTTTTTGCGATGTTATCCCCATCCTAAAATATGTGCCGTCGTCACCTATGCCAGATTTTTGCAATATATCCCACAAAGTAATTCACTGCCTGACGTTTTCCTGCACGCCAATCATGTATAAGGAAGTTCTGATTAAAAACTGCTTTATTTTCAATAAAATTAACGCCTCCATCGCGCCCCGCGAGAGGGGATCGTGCAACGAAGCTGCGAGCGCATCAGATGCTTGCAAGGCGCACCCAACGGATCTTTATTTTATTTTATTAGATGTATCGGTGAAAACGCCGGCTAGCGTGACTGTGCTGCCGTACCTATGTTTATAAAATATTTATTGCAATGTGCATGGCACAGCACGCACGCACACGCGCAAAAAATAAAGAATTAGAATGAGCACCACAGCTCGGGCCACGCTGGCCGTGCCGGCCGCGCGCCGGCTGCCCCAATGGTTAGGCACGCCAGCGCCACCGCTGCTTTCCATGCGAGAGGGGACACCGGTTTGCACGGCGCGCCCGCTCCGGTCGCGCCACTCAAGATATTCTAGTACACTCTACCTCCACACACATGCATCGCGCCATTTTCCCCATCCAATGTTGCCAACCGTCGTGACTTCCAATGACGGTTCAACGCCTCCTAAAAATGGAGGAGGCGTTGGACGGTTCGAACTTGTTACTGTAATGGGCTAACTGTACAGTAGCTACCCTAGCTCCCATGGGGTTTCTTGAGAAATTCATTAATGTTCCCTTTAGGTGGAGCGAAGCCGAGTTCTTCAATCTGGAGAGAAGCGTCCAAGTGAAAATGTATAAACTACGACTAAAGTGCCCTGCTGTACCATGAATGCGGGGTGAAAAAGCTGAAAAAAAAAAAATCCTACGTTATGTGCCTAGAGAATGCGTGTCGTATTTGGCGGAAAACAGGATGGATGGATGGATGGATGGATGCTATGAGCTTCCCCTTTGTAACGGGGCGGTGACATGTGCGCCACCAGGCTCGTAAGAAGATTTAAGAACTTTTTTTTTCTCTCTTTTAATTTTCCTCATGCCTTTTAAATTTACTTCAATCAAATCGATCATGCCATATCAAAACGGAATTTCATAGCCCAGTTCCCTGCCCCTTATGGCAGAAATTCCATATTTTTCCCTATAATTATTTTTGTCCGTTCTCTCTAGTTTTCTGCCACCAGTATTCTAACCGTCTCTTACTTATTTCAATCGCGGCTATGTTCAGCTTTCCGTTGTTCGCCCTAAAACCCAAGGCTTCCTGTAGGGTGGTGCCCAAACGTACACCTGGGTGGATCTTTCCGCATTCAATCAGAACATGCTCTGTCGTTTCCCTATCTTCCTCACAGCATGTGCATTTTTCTTCTTCTTTACTGAATTTCGCTTTATAAACACGCGTTCTAAGGCAGCCCGATCTCGCTTCAAACAATAAAGCGCTTCCTCTTGAATTATCATAAAATGCCTCCCTCTTTATTTCGTTTTTGCCCTCTCGGTAGTTATTCAGAGTCGGTTTTTTTTCCATCGCTGTCCTCCAGTAAATCTTCTCCGCCTCTCTGACTTTTCCCTTTACGCTCTTTGTTGTCAGTTCTCTTAGAGCCGTATATTTACTGGTGAGCCTCCTAGTTCTCTTTCTCCACTGCGTGTCAACGCTCTTTCTATATAAATAGCGGAACACCTTCACTGCCCACCTAACCTCTTTCATATTCCTTAGCCTTTCTTCAAACCTTATTTTGCTCTGCGCTTCCCTTGCCTCAAAACTCGCCCATCCCATATCGCCCTTTACAGCCTCGTTTGTAGTTTTCCCGTGAGCACCCAACGCGAGGCGTCCCACAGTTCTTTGATTCACATCCATTCCCGATTGTATCTCTGGCCTCATGCACACCACTGAGTTCCCAAATGTAAGCCCCGGTACCATTACCCCTTTCCACAGACCCCTAAGCACCTCGTACCTATTGTGTCCCCATAACGCTCTGTGCTTCATTATTCCTGCGTTCCTCTTTCCCTTTGCTGCCAAGGCTTTTTCCTGTACCTTCATGTATCTATCACCCTCATTTACCCACACGCCAAGGTACTTGTATTCGCTTACTCTCGGTATTTCTTGGCCCTGTATGGATACCGCCTGGTCGTTGGGATCATTGAATACCATCAATCCGCATTTTGTTACACTAAATCCTAGTCCTAGATCCTCGCCTTCCTTCCCGCATATATTCACCAGCCGTTGTATATCATCTCGACTGTCCGCGAATAAGACAATATCATCAGCATAAAATAAACCCGGAAGCATCTGCTCAATCATCACGCCACCCTGTTTGTGTGACAGATTAAAACCAATGTGGCTATCTCCCAGCGCTTTCTCCATTCTAACCATGTACAGCATGAATAACAGCGGCGACAAAGGACATCCCTGTCTCAGCCCCTTGCTAATATCAACGTTCTCTCTGCTACTTATTCCTTCCCATTCTATGCAAACTGTATTTTCTCGATATATTTCCCTCAAAAGCTGTACACAATCGTCGCCTATGCCCATTCCTTCCAAAATTTCCCACAATATTTCCTGATTAACATTGTCATACGCCCCAGTGATGTCTAGAAAAGCCACATACAACGGCCTCCTTTCTATTTTAGATATTTCTATACACTGAGTAAGAACAAATAGGTTATCGTCTAAACGCCTGTCTACTCGAAATCCATTCTGAAGTTCTCCCAAAATATTGTTACGTCCTGCCCAGGCTTCCATTTTTAATTTTACAGCTTGCATAGCCATCCTGTATAGTACCGATGTAATGGTTAGCGGTCTATACGAGCGAATGTTATTCTTTTCCCCCTTGCCTTTATAGATTAAGTTCATTCTGCTTTTTCGCCAACTGTCCGGTATTTGCCTCTCCTGTAAGCATTTTTCTACGGCTTTCAATAGCGCTTCTTTAGTGTTCTGTCCTAATTCGTTAATGAGGCTAACGGGGACCCCATCTAAACCCATAGCAGTGCGCTTTGGAATTTTTCCTTCGGCCTTTTTCCAGTTGAAATTCTCAAGTTCTAGCTCTTCCTTAGTTTCGCTCTCCGTCATGGTTTTATCCACTGGGGGAATCTCTTGGACGATCTTTTTAAACGAATCGGCTGTTACCTTCTGGATGTAACCCAACGCTTCGTACCCTTCCAATTGATTTCCTCTTTCATCAACAATATGTTGTTGCAATGTGGCAGACTTTTTACCTAGCGCTTTTATGTGGTTCCAAAATATCCTAGGCGCGTCCTTCTTTTTGTCATGAATTTCTGTAACCCAGCGTTCGCTTTCACCTTTAATTTTTGCCTCGACCAATTTCTGTACAATAGATTTTTTCTCTAAATATATTTCCCATTTTTCCGTGACTTCGACTTGCGGCCGCTTCTCCCTTTTTGCCTGCCTGTGCTCCCTTGATGCTTTACGTCGATTTTCGATCGCTTCCCGGATTTCCTTGTTCCACCATCTTTTTGGCGTTCTCTTTCCTTTCCAGCAAACAGTTTTCTTCTCTTTACTTATTTCTTTCGTCATTGCATGAACTAGCTCATTATACCCCCAGTCCTTGCCTCGTATTTTGCCTACTTCTTCCTCTACTCTTGCGGCTATATTTTTTATTTGTTTGTCATTTAAGTACGACCTGCCAAACTTCGACTCTACGTTATTATTTTCAGTTTTATATCCCAGTTGTAACGTTATGCGTTTATGATCACTACCCAAGCTGTTCATCCCGTCCTCGTCTATTCTCATTTCTCTCAGTTTTTCATAGATTCCTTCCGTCATTAGACAATAATCAATGTTCGATTGTCTGTTTCTGACCTCCCACGTGATCTGTCCACCACACTTGGGCCCTGTGTTAACTATCACGAGACTATGGTGCTCGCAAAGATCGAGCAATAACCTCCCATTGGTGTCTGTATATCCGTCAAGGTCATGGATGTGGGCATTCATATCCCCTAGGAGGATGATTTCAGCCCCATGACCAAATTCTTTAATATCGGTGTTTATGCAATGCTTTATCTCCAGATTCTTTTCCTTACAGTTATTTCCCGTCCACATGTAAGCTACACCTAGCCACGTTTTCTTTCCACCTACCGTGCCCGAAACCCAGAGGTGCTCTGAACACGTTTGTTTTACTCTCTCCCATTTGGCTCCGCTATGAATAAGCATTCCAGCACCCCCACCTTTTCTTTCTGATATGATCCTGTTGCACCCTTCCCAAACATAATTGTCAATATGTGGTGGCTCTTCCAGGTCTCTAAGGTGTGTTTCTGTAACCGCATAAACGCCTATCTTTTCTTTGTTTAACTGTTCCTCAATCTCTAACCATTTTGCCTTTTTTTCTGCCACCCTGCATGTTTATGTAACTAATTGCTACACGTGCCTTCGCTCTTTTCTTCCTTTTACCTCTTTTCTGGCATTTCTCAGTGCTGCCTGCCGGAAAATCCCCCTGGTTGTTTCCTTTGTTCCTTGCTACCCCGGACTCCGAAGGGCCCGCGTACCCCCCAAAAAAGCTACTGCACGTCCTGCAAGCCGCCAACCTACCTCATGACCAAGCCTCCTATCGAAGTGAATTCTGTCTCTTTGGAAACCCCCCCACCTATGCACCTCCCTGTTTATTTCCACTACTTCGAAACCCTTCTCTCGACTCGTACGCCATATCTCTTTGTTTGCATCGACAACCGCTCTTTGGAGGTTGCCGTCACGCACTGGTATTTCCGGTACTGTGCACACTACTATCTGCACCTGGGGGGAGATGGCGCGCATGTCGTCGACGCCTTTTGCCAAGGTCGTCGCTAATCCTGACGATTCTTTGTTGAGGACGTCGTTTAGCCCTGCCGCAATCATCACGAGGTTGCGTCCGTGAGCCCCAGACCTGAGCTTTTCTCTTGCTTGCCTCATGACTGAACCCAGCCTATGTCCTGGGAACGTCCCTACCAATACTCGTTTGTCGCCTTTCACCCTCTCTTTGAGTGCCTCGGCGCATCGAACTAAATTGGAATCGCCAGCTATAATAACCCTCTGTGGTTTTCCAGCTGGAGTCACCTGAACCTGGCTACTGTCTGGGTGTTTAGCCTGAGTCGCAGCTGCTGCATTATCTACTCCCTCCCGCAAAGCTACTTCCTGAAAGCTGTGCCCCGCGCTCTTTGCACCTGCGTTTTTCACACCCTGTTCTTGCTGCCCCCCCGCGCTGGAGGTCGGCGCCGCACTGTTCTCGCTGTTGCCTGCTTCTTTGTTCGCCTTAACTACCATGGCTAGTTCCTCCTCTGCTAACCTAAGCCTCTCCCCCATGGCCTGCGTTTTCTCAAGCTCTTTTGCCAACGCATTTTCAAGCTCAAGGATTCTGTCCATAAGTCTTCTCTGAGCAGCCATCATTTTTTCCATTTTTTCCTCGATCTCACACTGTCTACATTTTGCATCAGCTTCTGCCTTCTCTTCCGCACAAACTTCCATTTTCACAGCTGCCCCGCACCCTGAACACTTTGCGGTCTTTTTGACCATGACCGCTCCTAGCAAAAGGGTTACACTATCTAATGAACAAAGGCCCTCGGTACTACAAACACTTCCCTAAGACAATACGTATCCAAAAGCTCAATGGATAGCCGACACTTCAAAACACTCGTGGTGGGTGCTCGTGCACCTCAGCCACGTGGAGGCAGAAAAAGGAAAGCAAAAAAACCCCCAACAAACAAGTTACTGACCCCTCCAAAAAAAAAAAAAAACCGTACCAACTAATAACCTCGGTACTACAAACAGTTCCCTAAGTACAAACCCTAAGTACAAACACTTCCCTCGGTATTACAAATACTTTCCTAAGACAATACGTACCCAAAAACTCAATGGTTAGCCCACACTTCAAAACACTCGTGGTGGGTGTACGTGCACCTCAGCCACGTGGAAGAAGAAAAAGGAAAGCAAAAAAAAAACCCAAAAAGCAAGTTACTGACCCCTCCAAAAAACCCTACCAACTAATAACCTCGGTACTACAAACACTTCCCTAAGTACAAACACTTCCCTAAGACAATACGTACCCAAAAACTGAATGAATAGCCCACACTTCAAAACACTCGTGGTGGGTGTACATGCACCTCAGCCACGTGGAGGAAGAAAAAAAGGAAAGCAAAAAAAAACCCAAAAATCAAGTTACTGACCCCCCAAAAAGCTGTACTAACTAATAACCACAAATATAGTTATGCTAATGCCTATACTAGAAAAGCAAGCTCAATGCATGCAAGAAAACTTATCTGCCGCTGTCGTTCTGGAGACCGAAAAACCACATCCGCTCATCGCCAACGCCCTAGCCCGTCCGTCGTATTTGGCGTGTCGTATTTGGCGGAAAACAGGCGCTTTCAGCAATGATGCCACCTGTCGGCGCTACGAGCGACCGGAATGCTCTAGCGCGAAATTTAAACATTGTTATGCAGGGTTTGGTTCAAGTAGAAAACAATATTTCTTGTACAGCCCATCACTTGTTGTTCGGTTTGGTACCGCTTTACAATAAACCACCAGCAATTGAATGAAAAAGTAACTCTCAAACGCGCTCCATCCCAGCGTGCAAATGTGGCGTCTAACAAAACACGCACTTCAACTTGACGTACGGCACATTTAATCGTCGCGTACGTGAAGAAAAGGAAAAAAGAGTTCAAACTACAGCGCAGCTCAACGGATTAAAAATTATTATCCTACCGAGTATGATGAGACATCGAAACATTATGAACACGCGCACACGGTGCTACATTTCTTATCGTCTGTTCTTTTTTTTTTTTTTTTCGTTTAGAGCGCGCATGGCTGCGATAGGGACGTGCGTGCGTCATGCGTTTCAATAATCTGACGGAAGGAAGTATCTGCTGGCTCAAATACAAATGAAGTCACACCGCCGCCACATTTCACAAGGGAAGCTCAATTTGAACTTCCGCACTTTGCTGCCATCGATCAAGATACCGTAGTCACATACCACACTCATGGACGAAAGCGGAACTGTCAATGTGTCCAAATTTCATTCGATATGGAAAATGCGAACTCGAGTCTGCTGAAGCTGAAGCAAGCTAGCACACTAACTTTGAAAAAAACTGGTCAAGATAGCATTGCAACCTAAAGCCGAGTCGACGAAGGTCTAGACGAAACACACAAAGGTGCAGAAGTATAGCCCGACCGATAAGTGCGAAAGCGACCCCGTCGGAGTTGTCCACATGCACAAACAATAAAAATACCTGGCAATAAAAAGCATGATTTCCTTTTCCTTTTTTTTTTGCATGCACTTGTTGCCGTTTGAATACAGTCGCAAGCATTCACAAGCGCGCTCAAAACAAAAGGGAGAGGTTGCTTAAATAGAGAGCAGGCTACATAAATTAACTGACAGCGAAACGCTCATTTACGCTAGTTACACTATGGCCTCGATGGACGTCAACCCCACTACAGTGCACTAGAATATTCTAGTACACTGTAACCCCACGTCCGAAGCCCGTACAACACTCCGCCACAAAAACTGACTCCAAGCACGGCCGCTCGATTCTAAGCTGCAGCGCCACCATAGACTGGTGTTTAGCGTGCTCTGGTCATCGCTAAAGTTCAGTTTCTCAAGAAGGGAGAAGCAATCAATGTGATAGCAATGCATGATATAATTATATGAAGTAGTGGTAGCATCTTTAGGGGCAATCTGAATTGTAGTGAACGCGGGCTTATTATGTAAGCATGCAGTTGAGTGAAGTACCATGTGATGGTCGAGCGGCGGAGACAACGGCCCAGCAGAGCTGCGAGCTAAGTCATGTTGTTTCGATGTCTTCTGTCCCGCTCTTCACACTGCGCGACCGCGCTAAGCAGCCGGAATATTCGCCTCCTGGACGGCACCTCCTTCGCCCTCACATGTCGCGACCAGCGTCGATACGTTTCTCTTTCTCAGTCTGGCTCGCGCTCTCGCCCGTCGTGATAAGATGACTCACTGCTGCGTTCCTCAAATTTTCGCCATGTTCCAGTGCCTCGCCGTCTCCGCATCGGCCAGCTGCTGCGTGACCTTGGGAGCGCCTCTTCCGCCCGCGCTGCTCTTCTTTCTTTGTTCTTTTTCGGTGCTCCCCCTAACTTTCGCTATTCTGCGGGCACTATTCTGTGATACGATCACGTTCGCGAGATTTCGCGTCAAGACACCGACATGTCGCACAGTGATTGGAGCTTGTTAAGCCCATAGACGTTAGCGACGCGGCAGCTTATCCCAGGCCACTAGTGCACCGGCGTTTTTGTTTGCCGAAGCACCACGGCCACAGTGCAACGCAGGTTCAGCCTTGATTCGCGTGAGGCCTGGAACCGTACGTGATCACAAAACAAAATCCGATCGCTCGGTAATGCTGGGTAATCTCTCCGCCAATCATATATCCACCTATTTGCAAGTGAGCACCGCAGTAAGGACTAACTAGGCTCAAGGCGCATAGCGCAAAGTTTCGGCCAGTGGAATGTTTGTTTCCATTTATGCAGCCTGGCCAAGCGTTCCATTTTTGCAATCATCCGGCAGTTTCGGGTTTTCTGGGATTACCAGCACACGTGATTTCATGTGAGAACCGAGACCACATAGCAGACTCTGGCTGCCATGCGGGCTTCCAGACGTGTGAAAATCGAAGAGCCGAGTTTCCTCCCCCGCCGAGGTCACGATCCATGCGGATCTTTCACTTGCCCTCAACCCACTGCTACATGGTAGTGATTATGCAAAATCAAAGGAAGAAAAAAATGCGCGGTGAAGAGTTAATTGCCTCGCCCTTGGCCCACTTCCCACTGTCGAAAACGATCCATTCTTACGCTCGGCCCACTGTCACTATAGTTATTATGCGAAGGCAAAGAGCTGTGCCGCAAAGCGTTGCCTTGCCCTCGACCCACTTCCCACTGCCGAACTCTATCCACTCTTGCTGCTCAGCCCACTGCTATATAGAGCGAGGGAGCGTCTGCAAGATGTAAAGAGAAAAGAAAAAAAATTAATTTAGCTTAGCATTGTATAATACTTGCATGTATGATCCCCGATTGAATGAGATTAAGATTATCGGCGGAAGTACGAATATGAACGCACGGTTGGTCCTTGAAGCGTTTCTTATATTGCAGAAGGGAGCTGACTGTGTTAGTGATCCATCAATCAGCCTGTATGCTGAAGAGAGGGGCTTTCTGGCTGCGC
>JABSTT010005521.1:0-17346 GCA_013339685.2 Hyalomma asiaticum | reverse complement strand
TTTTGCAACTCCTCACGTACTATGGAACGGATGAGTTCCCGAAGGTAGTCAGTGCTGCTTCCGATTCCAGTGAAAATGTCAGCGGTGGACATACTACTCACTTGCCGTTCGTACAGGTTGGACCGCTGCAGGAGCATTTTTTCCATAGTGACAGCCTCCGCCAGGAATTCCGCGACCGTCTTTGGAGGGCTCCTCACGAGACCAGCGAAGAGCTGCTCCTTGACTCCGCGCATCAAATGACGCAACTTTTTGTCCTCTGCCATCCTTGGGTCAGCTCGTCGGAAGAGGCGCGTCATGTCCTCGACGTATGCAGTCACCGTTTCGTTTGGCAACTGTACGCGGGCTTGGATTGCTCGTTCCGCTCGTTCGTGCCGATCGGCGCTAATGTAAGCCTCCAGGATGCAGCGGCAAAATTCGGGCCATGACGTCAGCTGCTCCTCGCGGTTCTGAAACCAGGTGCGCGCTCCGTCCTCCAAGTAAAAATAGACGTGCCTCAGTTTTGCCGGATTGTCCCATTGATTCAAGGCAGCCACGCGCTCAAAGTCGACCAACCAGTCTTCGACGTCTTCGAAAACTGCGCCGCGGAACGTTGCCGGTACACGTGGGCTTTCCAGTGTGTAGCGGTTTGACGCCGCGTTCTCCACACCGGTTTGGATGGTTTGGACGGAAGCGCTGGCCATACCTGTTGAAATGGTAGGGAGAGTACCGTCGACTTCAGGAGGCAGTCCTCTGATTCTGCGGCTGGCTCGGTGCACGGGAGTGTTGATGGGTACTGGGCTTGTGGAGCGACTCCCTGGAGGGGTCTGCAACATCCGATATGGTTACCCAGCACCTCCACCAGTTGTCACGAGCCTTCAGGGGCGTTGTAGGGTTGCTGGTAGCTGGGGGGCTAGCTTCGGCCAAAAGACGTTTGTCGGGGCTGGCTCTCAAGCGGGGAAGAAGCGCGCGGTCTTCTTTGTTCTCGTCGGCTAGCGCCATTTCAGTCTTCGGCCCACTACACGCAGGTGGCAATATATTGTTTTATTTGTTGGTTTGAATAGAACAGCCTTTGTTTTGCAGCATTGATAACCAGAGAATTAACTTCACTCCAATTTTGTAGCTTTTCTAGTGTGTCTTGAGATAGTATACTAATGTAAGACACGTTGTCGGATTGAATGAACAAGCTTGTGTCATCGGCGTAAACTGAAAATTTGGCGTTTTTGCTAACTCTTACTATGTCGTTTACGTAGATGTTGACTAACACAGGGCCTAACACACTTCTCTGCGGAACACCGGTGTTTATTTCTAGTAGCGAAGAACTTTTATCCTTAATGCTTAAACATTGCCTTCTGTGCCCTAGGTAAGATTTGACGAGGTTTAGAGCTACACCTCGGAAACCGTAATGTTCTAATTTTGTAAACAGAGATTCGTGAGTTTCGTGGTGCATTCTGTTAAACGCTTTAGAAAAATCAATATATATACCTAGTGTTAGTTTCCTTTGTTCAAATCCCTTTAAGATGATTTCTTTTTGTGCTAGTAAAGCGTGTTCACTTGATAAACCTTGACGAAAACCGCATTGTTCTGACGCAAGCAAAGAGTGTTTATCGCAGAAAGATATAATTCGCTTACAGATAACCTTTTCTAGCCCTTTAGAAATAACGGGCAATATTGCGATTGGACGGTAATTTGAGAAAACATTTTTATTCCCTGATTTATACAACACGCTAACTTTAGCGTGCTGCATTTTCTCGGGAAAAACTCCTGTGGTCAGACACAAGTTGATCAGGAAGGTAAGTGGAGGCACTAGAAGGTCAAGTACGTGTTCAATTGGCCCAATTTGAATGTCATCTATATCGCGCGCTCTACTATTCTTGAGCCCCATAAAAGTGGAGTTCAGTTGCTGGTTCAAAGAACGCAGATTTCATATTTGATGTGCCCATATATTGCAAAATAGATCGCTTATCCACACGTGACGTGCTATTTGAGACCAGAGTGGTGAAATATTTGTTGAAACTGTTCGCCAGTTTTTCATCGCTAAGTGTTTCATTTTGGGCTACGAGCTCCAGTTCCTTAGTTTGGCGAGTGCTAGAATGTAGCAGACGATTTATTTCCTGCCATAGAATATCACTACGAGAACTTGCCGTCTCAAATAGATTTTAAAAATAAGCATTCTTTTTGTTACCTAAGGTTTTGTTTAACGTGTTTCTAAATTTCTTGAATTAGGCCAGATCACTGCTGTCTCTACTTTTGATAAATCTATGATATAAAGTATTCTTTTTGCGAATCATTTCATGGCATTCACTTGTTAACCATGGCTTCCGAATTTTCTTGAGGCTCTCGCAGTCTTTAACTTAAAACAATGGTGGTATGCATTTTTTAATAGATGCATCAAACTATCGTAAGCCTCATCAGCATTTGTGCAGTTATACAAGGCACTGAAGTTTAACTCTGCAATTTGGTGTCTAAATGGTGCGGGATGGAGTTCTCCACCGTCGCAATTACGATTCCAACGGCCGCAAATGGTTGTTAGTCGTACCCCGCCAACTGCGCACACAGGTCTGCTCTGCTCTCCATTCCGACCCGCAATGTGCCATGCTGGCCTCTTCAAAACTTACGCCAGGCTCCGCACGCGCTTTTATTGGCGCGTCATGTATAATTTTGTGCGAAAGTACATCCGCTCGTGTACAGCGTGCCAACGCCGCAAGCTTCCTGCTCCTCGTCCTTCTGGTCCATTGCAGCCACTTCCTTGTCCGTCTCGACCGTTCCACCGCGTCAGCATAGATCTCTACGGTCCTCTTCCCTACACACCAGCTGGCAATCGCTGGATTATCGTCGCTGTAGACCACCTTACGCGCTATGCAGAAACGGCAGCATTGAAAACAGTGACAGCCCGCGACATTGCGTTCTTTCTTCTCAATAACTTCATCCTTCGTCATGGCGCACCACGGGTACTTCTGAGTGACAGAGGGCGCGCATTTCTCTCAGAAGTTCTCAACGCTCTTCTGACAGCCTGCCGTACCGTCCATCACAATACTACAGGTTATCATCCGCAGACGAACGGCGTAACTGAGCGGTTCAATCGCACATTGGACGAAATGCTGTCCATGTACGTTGCATCGAACCACACCAACTGGGACCTTGTTTTGCCGTATGTAACGTACGCTTATAACACCGCCTCACAAGCCACAACGGGATTTTCGCCATTTTAGGGGCGAAGCTCCTTAAGGCGGCACCCGTTCGTCCGTCGTCGTAGTCGTCGTAGTGCGTAACCAGTCTTACGCTTTGACCTCCAAGGTGGTGCCGGTGGGAGATTTCTCCTGTGCGTTGTTGAACAATAAAAAATTCGCAGCGTGCGCGTTAACTAAAAGCCGAATTCTTCTGTCTCTCATTCCCCATTAGCAGCCATTGGCATGTTCCAGTAGGAAACGTTAGTAGAAGTAGCAGCGTAAGTGCTAGCTAAAAGCCGACTTCTTCTGTCTCTCATTCCCATTAGCAGCCATTGTTTACCTCCAAGGTAGTGCCTGGTGAGATTTCTCCTGTGCCCCGGCACTGCCCCGGCAAACGCGAGAGACAACGTTGGCGCAGGCAGCGTCTCCTAGCGAGTTTCTTGATTGAGAAATACCGACTGCTCGCGTTGGAGAAGCGTTCAAAGGCAAAACCCATCTGCAACCAGTGCAAGAACCACTTAGCTTACATTTCACCGACCACAAAGCGGTCATAATGAAAGGACAACGGAAACCAGCAATAAAAGTTTGATAAAACATTTAATCAATCGTTTCACGTCAATTTTATCGGGCGAATTAACGGAAGAAATTTCACGGTTTAACCGATGATTACTTCCAGGAGCTTCGCCCAATCTCATCATCATTCACCTCGTGGATCTGCCGTCAATTTTTTTTTCCTTGTGTATGGCCGTGAACCTACCTGCACGCTCGAT
Organism: Hyalomma asiaticum; assembly: GCA_013339685.2. Taxonomy (NCBI): domain Eukaryota; kingdom Metazoa; phylum Arthropoda; class Arachnida; order Ixodida; family Ixodidae; genus Hyalomma; species Hyalomma asiaticum. The sequence continues at coordinate 13,430 of JABSTT010005521.1, read as the reverse complement.
AGCATTCTCCCCTACCGGTCTGACCCCTCAGAGGGCACACCTCTGTCCGAAGCCTCCAAGTACAACGAGGAGTGCCGTCAGCTTGCCCGTTCGTTCACGGCGGAAGACCAAAGCTTCCAAAAATTCCGTCGCGACGATGACCGTACTCCTTGCGCCTACCAGCCGGACTCATTAGTTTGGTTGTGCATACCTTCAAGCACCCCTGGTCTCTCCTCGAAACTCCTCGCCAGATATCATGGACCCTACTGCGTCGTTCAACAGACTACGCCTGTCTACTACGTTGTCAAGCCAGTCACGCCATCTACTGACTTAAGGCGTCGTGGACGGGAGACAGTGCACGTCCAGAGGCTGAAACCCTATTATGACCCTCTCATCCTAACCACGCCTTGAGACGCCAGGACGGCTCCTTCTCCACGGGGCAGTTGTAGCGAAGAAGAGTGGCGCACCCTATGGAAGCACTATCATCACCGTCTCACCGACGAAGAGGGGCACGCGCTCTCGGTGTCTGACGCTCGCCTGAGACGGTCACTTTTGCTGCTTCGGAAATAAACCGCCTTACAGTGTTTACACTTGGGAGCTTCATCCACTCGCCGCTAGGCAAGCGAAGACGCACGTCCAGACCGGCCGTGTTTACACTCGGGAGCTTCATCCACTCGCCCTAAGCTAGCGAACGCGCGCGTCCAGACCAGCCGTGTTTACACTCGGGAGCTTCATCCACTCGCCGTAGGCTAGCGGGCGCGCGTCAAGACCGGCCGTGTTTACACCACGGCCGGTCTGGACGCGCGCGTTCGCTCTCTCTTTTACGGCCTCAGCAGCTGCAGCGAGTACAATGGATCTGTTTCTATGCAGTGACGACGACGCGTTCCGCGTGAGGGCGTCGCGAGCCAACCCCCCAAAGCGCGTTGCTCTGCATGCGCTTCGTATGGTAAACCACCTGTTCCCGGCCACTTTATCATGCTAATTATTTCTTCCGCATGTAGCAAGTGGTGAAAGCAGTACAGGTGCGTGTGGGGACAGTCTGCAGCTTTCTCAGTACTCATGCACTCGGCAAAAGAAGACGCACGCTCAGCGCTAGTAGCAACAAGAATGGGTTGGTTGGTAGGTCAAACTTGACCATCTTATATTTGATGGAGGTGAAAATGTTTGGGGCTAGTGCGCTTAGATTTGGATGCACGCTGAAGGTTCCCAGGTGGTCGAAATTCTTGGAGCCTTCGACTACGGCGTCATCCGTAAACATAACGCAGTTTTGGGGTGATAGAGGGAGGCATGCTGATGCAGATGTCACCGAGTGCGCCCTTCTGGCTTAGTTTCTACAATGAGACGGATTTGCTCAGCCTTTTGGCGAACCGCTCAATTGTGTGATTGTCAAGATGTTTCCCGGAACCATCGCATGTTCTGTTGCGATAACGATGAGATTGCCGGCCTCATTGCAGCGGCTGAGCACATCGGCGTTGCTCGTAGCACTGCGTGTGTGCCGCTTTTATGTTAGAGGTAACAAAGTAACTGACTGGGCTAGTTGGTTATGTATACTTAAGATAAACAGCGCAAAAAACGGACGGCGTTGGTTCTTGGGATTCTTTTTGTGAACTACACAAAAACGTTAATAGATCAGAATGACAGGCCTCCTGGCTATATTCACAAGCCCACACGGAAACATTTCCGGCCTTTAACGATGTGGCGACTTTAAACTAGCCGTGAGCATCACGACAGCGTTTTACCAGCGGTGCTTCTTTTTTCAGTTCTTCTTGTGCGTTATATTACTTTAGTACGAAGAACATTCTGTGTGATATTGAACGGTTTCTGTGAAAGTTCTTTATTTTTTCTCTTCGCTGATGGCGTGCATTATTGCATAAGAAAATTTTTCTAATTTCTTCATTTGCACGCTGAAGACTGCATCTGGACTCGTGAGGGCTTGGGAATTTGTATGCATGCAAGGACTCAGCGGGGTGTGCTGCCACTTTATTATTATTATTGTTATTATTATTATTATTATTATTATTATTATTATTATTATTATTATTATTATTATTATTATTATTATGTTCCTTCTACTGTTATTGCAACTCACGGCTGCTTGTGGCAAAAAGTGACTTTCCCCTTTTCGAGCTATTTATTTTAATATTAAAGGAAGAATTGTGATACCCGACTTCAACAAAAATATCCACATTTTATCATTTTCAAGTGCAGTAAAGGTTGGCATATGTGCATTTGAAGTAAACGTTTTGAAAACCACTTTCGTCCAAAAAAGAATGTTTCGTGTCATTTGTTCTGATAGTCGGTGACGAATCATTCAGCCGAGCCTTCTGAGCACGACCCGCAATGGTAAGTCCTCTCACGAGCAGAAGAAGAGGGAAAATCAGTGGCTTGTGCCTCCCCCTCCGAAAAGCGGAAATCACCGGAGTTATCATATATGCTTGCTACAGTGTTCTCATCGCATTGGTACCGTGCATACCATATAGAGGAGCTTCAGAAAGTGATGCAGCAAGTCTGAAGCCGAACATTCCCTGCGCGCGCTAGCCTCCACAATGGCCGGGAGATGGTTTAGAGCGGGTTGGCTCGGAGCGCCCCCCCCCCCCCCCCAAGTTCCTGCGATAGGTAGCAACAGCCCCCCGGGCGAAGGCCGCAAAGGAGGGAGCGAACGCGCGCGTTCAGACCGGCCGTGTTTACACTCGAGAGCTTCATGCACTCGCCGCTAGGCTAGCGAACGCGTGCTTCCAGACCGGCCGTGTTTACACTCGTGAGCTTCATCCACTCGCCGCTAAGCTAGCGAACGTGCGCTTCCAGACCAGCCGTGTTTACACTCGGGAGCTTCATCCACTCGCCACTAAGCTAGCGAACGCGCGCGTCCAGACCGGCCGTGTTTACACTCGGGAGCTTCATCCACTCGCCGCTAGGCTAGCGAAGACGCACGTCCAGACCAGCCGTGTTTACACACGGGAGCTTCATCCACTCGCCGCTAGGCTAGCGAACGCGTGCGTCCTGACCGGCCGTGTTTACACTCAGACACACACAAAGCGCCACTACCAACTGATTTATTCAGGACAGAAAAAAAGGTTGTCTATACTATAGCACATGCGCAACACGGGGCAATCATACTACAAAGCAAGTTTACCAATCATTTCAAATGCATACGAAACAGATGCATCTCGGCATCAAACAACGATATGGAGGTATCACTTACGCATTATCTCCTTTCATTTTTATGAAGTGAGCTTCCAAAAGTTCTCTAGCCGTTTTATTAGTGCTCCTACCAAGTATGGCGACGCGCCTAAAGTGCGGTTCACACGCGCAGGCTCTACAATGCACGCTAAGATGCGCACCGTCCAACTTACTTAATCTGTTCGAGTGCTCTCTCAGTCGAACGTTCAGGTACCTGCCTGTTTGGCCCACATATGACTTTCCACAACTTAGGGGAATTTCATAAACTACCCCAACTGCACAGCGCCCAAAAGGATCAGTGTGCTTCTTCTTGCAGCCTTTTGTCTCGGTACTCGTGGTCTGATGACAGAGCTGCGCAAGTTTGTTGGGGGCAGAAAAGGCAACACGGACGCCGTGTCTGGCAGCCACTTTCTTGAGGTTGTGGCTGATCTTGTGATATTGCCAAGTTCCCTTTTCACTAACAACTGACCTGAAAGGAATATCTAATTTATGAGTCTAGCACTAAAAAACGCAGCTGAAGAGTCCCGCTCACTTTTCGGGATACATTTGACCAATTTTTCACAGCCAATTTGTTCGCATAGTTTAATCGCGTTAGTTTTTGCTTTCGTTAGGCTTACTTTCACTTCACGAAAATTTTTGTTTATAGCTTGCATTGCCTTCTCATTAAACATGTTGCGGTGTAAGACTACAAATCTGCCTTCTTTGTCAGACTGCAATAGGCACAAATTATTATCCCGGAAAAAATTCACCGCAGAAATCATTTGACTTATATTGACGCCCTTGGGCTTCGAGTTGTCGATAGATTCGCCCTCGCGCTGTCAATCGCTAGCCTCCTGGTTAGCTCAGTTGGCAGAGCGAGCGCCCCGGTTAGGCGTTGGTCCCGAGTTCGAAACCCGGACCAGGACGAATTTTTCGGCAACTAGGAAGCGTTCATTTATGAGAAATCCGTCTGGATTTCCTTGTAGCCTTGTGCTACAAAACAGGTGGATGCCAATTTTCCCTTTCATAAACGTTACTCCACCTTGCGGGTTTCCGCAGAACTCATTTGACTCTGCAAGGGTATCTGACGAAAATAACTGCGTAATCGCTTTCCTGACACGATCGTCAACCTTAATTGTATGCACCGATTAATTCTGTGCTGTTAGTCACGATACTGTTCATGGCTGCAGTCACCAGGTAAAAAATGCACGCACCGTCATTTTTTAGGGGCGAAGCTCCTCTTGTCCCGCGTCATGCGTAACCCGCGTGCCGGGAGGCACGCGCTGGCCCTCCGCGCGTGCCTCCCGTCGTGTGCCTCTGCTGTCTTGTGAGAGACAGAGAGAGAGCGAAAGGCGCGCGTTGGCTATAGAAACGCTCTTAGAGGAACGCTCTACCAGATCGCAAAGAAGGAGAACGCGCCCTTACCCGGGAGAGACAACGTTGGCGCAGGCAGCGTCTCCTAGCGAGTTTCTTGATTGAGAAATACCGACTGCTCGCGTTGGAGAAGCGTTATATATATATATATATATATATATATATATATATATATATATATATATATATATATATATATATATATATATATATATATATATGGGCACTGGATCTTGACTTGTAATGAAGTGCCGGTGGGAGATTTCACTTGTGCATAGTTGAACCATGAGGATTCGTAGCGTGCGCATTAACTAAATTAATCCGGAACTCGGCACGATCTACGATGAACCTCCCGAGCTTCGCCCACTCATCATTCACTCCGTGGATATGCTGTAATTTTTTTTTCTTTTTCTGCGTCTGATATTTGCAGTCGTCCTTGCTCCGGCAGCCCTAGTGAACCTTCAGGCTCGCGCATCGCAATCCACCGCATGTTGGAAAAAAAGAGAAGGAACCCCAGCTTGTCGCAATGAAACGTTCTTATATGTGCAGCGTGTTTACGAATGAGAGCCCATCAGCGCCTGTTCTTACTCATTTATCGTACGGAAGCGTCTGTTTACAACCGGGTTTTTTAAACTCGGATACGTACTAGGCTAGACTTTAGTTCATTGTTGTCCGTAAGAAAAAAACTCGGCCGACCTCAGAGGTAATGAAAACCATTGTGACGTGCAGAAAGCTTCAGACATCCCGCCCGTTATAATAATCAACGAGACAAGAATCGGTTCACATAGTTTGGGGTAGAAGAGACCGGCTTGAAGTGCCACAGCACTCTGAGTGACAGCGGTCGTCTGTGGACATAAACTTGGCCAGTAATCTATAAGGTTAATTGTAACCTAACGAATCAGTTTACATCTCGTTAATCACAAAGTAATCTTCACGGCCATTCACGTACTATAATGAAAGGGAACACATGCACCTTTTTGTAACCTCGTGTGGTGCGACACAGCTCCTCTGGCTTCCAATTAAACTTATTGTAGCCACAGTTGTTCAGCCGCCAGTGGTCTTGAGACTGTTTGCATGTGACTGCTTAATTTATGCTCCAGTTATCTGTGAAAACGATCAGGAAAAAATTAAACAGTGTCTTGAAGGTCTCCATACCTGGTGTGAAAAATGGGATATGGAAATTAACTACGCCAAAACCACCTTTGCGCATATTACCCGAAAGAAAAAAGTTCTTTATTTCCACTATCGTATGGGCTGTGAAATTTTGACAAATGTTTCTATTTTTCGATATCTAGGCGTTGTGATATCAAATGACCTAAACTGGCGCAGCAGCGTTGAAAATGTGTGTTCTTCGTCATACAAAAAACTGCGTTTTCTTCGAGTAAAACTACGAAACGCAACCAAAGACGTCAAACTGATGGCATATAAAACTTTTATTCGGCCTGTTCTGGAGTATGCTGCCGTAGTTTGGAGTCCCCACCAAAAAGGCCTAATAAATGAGCTGGAAAGAATCCAAAGACTTGCAGCCAGGTTCATATGTTCAAGATACGAAAAACAGACTCAGTTACCGAGATGCTAAACTCATGTAAATTGGAACTGCTTGAGATTAGGCGAAAGGGGAACAGAATAAAATTATTATTTCAGATTCTACAGGGTCAAATAAATATTGATAAAAGTATGTACATATGGGAACCTGGTAGAATTAACAGAAGAATAAACCATAGTGCAGTCATAAGAACATATGCCACCCGCACAAACGTCTTTCGGTATTCGTTTTTCCCCAATGTTATCGAAAACTGGAATGTGCTACCTGCACATATTGCTGAGTGCATGGATGCAGGGGCTTTTGAGCATTTGCTTGACAACTATGTTGCCTAAAAATCGTTGGATGATGTGTTCATGTTTTGCTTTCTTTTTTGTCATGTCAATGTTGATTTTTCTTTTTTTTTTATTGTGGACAGTTGACATTACTTGAGTGTTTTTATATACCAATTATTACTTTTATGTACTCCCTCCCTGTAATGACCCACAAATGTGGGTTAACAGTATGCTCAAATAAATAAATAAATATATAACCTTTTCACTGTTCTCGTCACGGCATCCTCAACGCTAGCACGTCGGAATGTGGCCCGTTCGGATTATCGCAGAACGGGCTCGAACAGTCAGGCACCCCAAGAACAACAGGAGCAATTCAGTATTCAGCGGCGCTGAAATGTCACGAACTCGCGCGTTGACATTCGCGGAGGCTAGCATCGTCTGCTAGGGTGCCCTTATCATGGCAGCTGGCTATAGTTCGCGCGTTCGGCGCTAGAGGCGCCCTTTTACGAAAAGGGTCTTACGAAGAGGGTTTTACGAAAAGGGAGCGGACCAAGTGACTACGTGTAGCGTTTTGCGCTAGGTGTCGCTTTCTTCCTTCAATCGGCTAGGGCGCCGGTGTGAGCGGATGTGTTTTTCGAGGTCTCCGGAACGACAGCGGCAGATAAGTTTTCTTGCATGCATTGAGCTTGCTTTTCTAGTATAGGTCATTAGCATACACTATATTTGTGGTTGTTAGTTGGTACGGTTTTCTGGGGGTCAGTAACATTGTTTTTTGGGTTTTTTTGCTTTCCTTTTTCTTCCTCCACGTGGCTGAGGTGCACGTAAGCCCACCACGAGTGTTTTGAAGTGTGGGCTACCCATTGAGTTTTTGGGTACGTATTGTCTTAGGGAAGTGTTTGTAGTACCGAGGTTATTAGTTGGTACGGTTTTTTTTTTGGAGGGGTGTTTTTTGCTTTCCTTTTTCTTCCTCCACGTGGCTGAGGTGCATGTACACCCACCATGAGTGTTTTGAAGTGTGGGCTATCCATTGAGGTTTTGGGGACGTATTGTTTTAGGGAAGTGTTTGTGATACCGAGGGAAGTGTTTGTACTTAGGGTTTATACTTAGGGAAGTGTTTGTAGTACCGAGGTTATTAGTTGGTACGGTTTTTTTTTTGGGCGGGATCAGTAACTTGTTTTTAGGGGTTTTTTTACTTTCCTTTTTCTTCCTCCACGTGGCTGAGGTGCACGTGCCCCCACCACATGTGTTTTGAAGTGTGGGCTATCCATTGAGTTTTTGGGTACGTATTGTCTTAGGGAAGTGTTTGTAGTACCGAGGGCCTTTGTTCTTTAGTGTAACTCTTGTGCTACGAGCGGTCATGGTCAAAAAGACCGCAAGGTGTTCAGGGTGCGGGGCAGCTGTGAAAATGGAAGTTTGTGCGGAAGAGAAGGCAGAAGAAGCTGACGCAAGATGTAGACAGTGTGAGATCGAGGCAAAAATGGAAAAAATGATGGCTGCTCAGAGCGGACTTGTGGGCAGAATCGCTGAGCTTGAAAATGCGTTGGCAAAAGAGCGTGATAAAACGCAGGCCATGGGGGAGAGGCTTAGGTCAACAGAAGAGGAACTAGCCGTGGCAGTTAAAGTGAACAAAGAAGCAGGCAACAGCGAGAATAGTGCGGCTCCGACCTCCAGCGCGGGGGGGGGGGGGAGGGGGGCAGCAAGGACCGGGTGTGAAAAACGCAGGTGCAAAGAGCGCGGGGCACAGCTTTCAGGAAGTAGCTTTGCGGGAGGGAGTAGAAAATGCAGCAGCTGGGACTCAGGCTAAACACCCAGACAGTAGCCAGGTGCAGGTGACTCCAGCTGGAAAACCTCAGCGGGTTATTATAGCTGGCGATTCCAATTTAGTTCGATGCGCCGCGGCACTCAAAGAGAGGGTGAAAAGCGACAAACGAGTATTGGTAGGGACGTTCCCAGGACATAGGCTGGGTTCAGTCATGAGGCAAGCAAGAGAAAAGCTCAGGTCTGGGGCTCACGGACGCAACCTCGTGATGATTGCGGCAGGGCTAAACGACGTCCTCAACAAAGAATCGTCAGGATTAGCGACGACCTTGGCAAAAGGCGTCGACGACATGCGCGCCATCTCCCCCCAGGTGCAGATAGCAGTGTGCACGGTACCGGAAATACCAGTGCGTGACGGCAACCTACAAAGAGCTGTTGTCGATGCAAACAAAGACATATGGCGTACGAGTAGAGAGAAGGGTTTCGAAGTAGTGGAAATAAACAGGGAGGTGCATAGGTGGGGGGGTTTCCAAAGAGACAGAATTCACTTCGATAGGAGGCTTGGTCATGAGGTAGGTTGGCGGCTTGCAGGACGTGCAGTAGCTTTTTTCGGGGGCACGCGGGCCCTTCGGAGTCCGGGGTAGCAAGGAACAAAGGAAACAACCAGGAGGATTTTCGGGCAGGCAGCACTGAGAAATGCCAGAAAAGAGGTAAAAGGAAGAAAAGAGCGAAGGCACGTGTAGCAATTAGTTACATAAACATGCAGGGTGGCAGAAAAAAGGCAAAATGGTTAGAGATTGAGGAACAGTTAAACAAAGAAAAGATAGGCGCTTATACGGTTACAGAAACACACCTTAGAGACCTGGAAGAGCCACCACATATTGACAATTATGTTTGGGAAGGGTGCAACAGGATCATATCAGAAAGAAAAGGTGGGGGTGTTGGAATGAATTTATAGCAGAGCCAAATGGGAGAGAGTAAAAGAAACGTGTTCAGAGGACCTCTGGGTTTCGGGCACGGTAGGTGGAAAGAAAACGTGGCTAGGTGTAGCTTACATGTGTACGGGAAATAACTGTAAGGAAAAGAATCTGGAGATAAAGCATTGCATAAACACCGATATTAAAGAATTTGGTCATGGGGCCGAAATCTTCCTCCTAGGGGATATGAATGCCCACATCCACGACCTTGACGGATATACAGACACCAATGGGAGGTTATTGCTCGATCTTTGCGAGCACTATAGTCTTGTGATAGTTAACACAGGGCCCAAGTGTGATGGACAGATCACGTGGGAGGTCAGAAACAGACAATCGAACATTGATTATTGTCTAATGATGGAAGGAATCTATGAAAAACTGAGAGAAATGAGAATAGACGAGGACGGGATGAACAGCTTGGGAAGTGATCATAAACGCATAACGTTACAACTGGGATATAAAACTGAAAATAATAACGTAGAGTCGAAGTTTGGCAGCTCGTATTTAAAGGGCCACTAAACAGGCTCCTACTTTTTTTCAAAGCCGCCCAAACAAGCTAACTCAATCATAGAGAAGGTTGCGGCGATCACATTCTGTGAATATGACAGCGCGGCGCGCCACACAGACGCCGTATTTCAAAAAACAATTCGCGCGCTTCTTTCCGGCGACTGACCAGTCGCGCTCGCATCCTAGGTGTCGTCATCTTGCACCGCGAACAACTTTGCGTAGTCGTATCTCGTTGATTGGTCGAAACGTCTATTGTCAGATCCCCTGGCCATCCCACCGGCGTGAGCGCAGGAGCAACCCAACGTTTCTAGAACGGGAGCAACCGGTTCCGCAGCGCAAGCGTCAATGACGTCAAATGATCACGTCAGGTCACGTGTCAAAAGTGGGCGGAGTCTCGACGGCGCACCGCCCCTACCCTCTCTTCAGCAGAGAAGGGTGGGGAGGCCGACCGAGAAAACGAAACCGGCGTAAGCGGTCACTTAAACCCGTGTAACTTCTTTATTATTGCACCTATTCGCAAAATTCTTGCAGGAGCATGTTCACACCGCACAGGAGCGCAGTTATATCTTTAAAACAAATTTTACACCTCGGGGTTGCTTAGGGGGCCTTTCAATGACTAACAAATAAAAAATATAGCCGCAAGAGTAAAGGAAGAAATAGGCAAAGTACGAGGCAAGGACTGGGGGTATAATGAGCTAGTTCATGCAATGACGAAAGCAATAAGTAAAGAGAAGAAAACTTTGCTGGAAAGGAAAAAGAATGCCAAAAATATGGTGGAACAAGGAAATCCGGGAAGCGATCGAAAAGCGACGTAAAACATCAAGGGAGCACAGACAGGCAAAAAGGGAGAAGCGGCCGCAAGTCGAAGTCACGGAAAGATGGGAAATATATTTAGAGAAAAAATCTATTGTACAGAAATTGGTCGAGGCAAAAATTAAAGGTGAAAGCGAACGCTGGGTTACAGAAATTCATGACAAAAAGAAGGACGCGCCTAGGATATTTTGGAACCACATAAAAGCGCTAGGTAAAAAGTCTGCCACATTGCAACAACATATTGTTGATGTAAGAGGAAATCAATTGGAAGGGTACGAAGCGTTGGGTTACATCCAGAAGGTAACAGCCGATTCGTTTAAAAAGATCGTCCAAGAGATTCCCCAGTGGATAAAACCATGACGGAGAGCGAAACTAAGGAAGAGCTAGAACTTGAGAATTTCAACTGGAAAAAGGCCGAAGGAAAAATTCCAAAGCGCACTGCTATGGGTTTAGATGGGGTCCCCGTTAACCTCATTAACGAATTAGGACAGAACACTAAAGAAGCGCTATTGAAAGCCGTAGAAAAATGCTTACAGGAGAGGCAAATACCGGACAGTTGGCGAAAAAGCAGAATGAACTTAATCTATAAAGGCAAGGGGGAAAAGAATAACATTCGCTCGTATAGACCGCTAACCATTACATCGGTACTATACAGGCTGGCTATGCAAGCAGTAAAATTAAAAATAGAAGCCTGGGCAGAACGTAACAATATTTTGGGAGAACTTCAGAATGGATTTCGAGTAGACAGGCGTTTAGACGATAACCTATTTGTTCTTACACAGTGTATAGAAATATCTAAAATAGAAAGGAGGCCGTTGTATGTGGCTTTTCTAGACATCACTGGAGCGTATGACAATGTTAATCAGGAAATATTGTGGGAAATTTTGGAAGGAATGGGCATAGGCGACGATTGTGTACAGCTTTTGAGGGAAATATATCGAGAAAATACAGTTTGCATAGAATGGGAAGGAATCAGTAGCAGAGAGAACGTTGATATTAGCAAGCGGCTGAGACAGGGATGTCCTTTGTCGCCGCTGTTATTCATGCTGTACATGGTTAGAATGGAAAAAGCGCTAGGAGTTAGCAACATTGGTTTTAATCTGTCACACAAACAGGGCGGCGTGATGATTGAGCAGATGCTTCCGGGTTTATTTTATGCTGCTGATATTGTCTTATTCGCGGACAGTCGAGATGATATACAACGGCTGGTGAATATATGCGGGAACGAAGGCGAGGCTCTAGGACTAGGAATAAGGATGTAGTGTAACAAAATGCGGATTGATGGTATTCAATGACCCCAACGACCAGGCGGTATCCATACAGGGCCAAGAAATACCGAGAGTAAGCGAATACAAGTACGTTGGCGTATGGGTAAATGAGGGTGATAGATACATGAAGGTACACGAAAAAGCCTTGGCAGCAAAGGGAAAGAGGAACGCAGCAATAATGAAGCACAGAGCGTTATGGGGACACAATAGGTACGAGGTGCCACGGCCGGTCTGGACGCGCGCGCTCGCTCTCTCTTTTACGGCCTGAGCAGCTGCCACGACTACAATGGATCTGTTTCTATACAGGACGACGGCGCGTTCCGCGCGAGGGCGTCGCGAGCCAACCCCCCAAAGCGCGTTGCTCTACATGCGCTTCGTATGGTAAACCAGCTGTTCCCGGCCACTTTACCGTGCTAATTATTTTTTCCGCATGTAGAAAGTGGTGGAAGCGGTACAGGTGCGTGTGGGGACAGTCTGGCTTTCTAGGTACTCATGCGCTCGGCAAAAGAAGAGGCACACTCAGTGCTACTAGCAACAAGAATGGGTTGGTTGGTTGGTCAAACTTGACCATCTTATATTTGATGGAGGCGGAAATGCTTGGGGCTTGTGGGCTTCGATTTAGGTGCACCCTAAAGGTTACCAGGTGGTCGAAATTTCCGGAGCCTTCCACCACGGCGTCCTTCATAAACATAACGCAGTTTTCGGATGATAGACGGCATGCTGATGCAGATGTCCCGAAGTGCGTCCTTCTGCTTAGTTTCTACAATGAGACGGATTTGCTCAGCCTTGTGGCGAACCGCTCAATTGTGTGATTGTCAAAATGTTTCCCGGAACCACCATATGAGATTGTGACGTTCTTCGAGAAGGCAGTGAAATATCTTTACCGAAAGAAAATCCTCGAGACACTGCAATTTACTGTTCAGTCATATCTTGAAGATTCGCCGCTTCTGGACTGTCCGGAAGGCGTGGACAAGAGTCACGCCAGAGTGTCGGCGCACATCATCTCTGAACAGTTTCTCCAGATTCTTCTTGTGAACTACACAAAAAAGTTAACAGATCAGAATGACAAGCCTTCTGGCTATATTCACAAGCCCACGCGGAACATTTCCGGCTGTGAACGACGTGACTACTTTAAACTAGCTGTAAGCATCACGACAGTGTTTTACCAGCATTGCTTTTTTTCGTTTTCAGTTCTTCTTGTGCATTATATTATTTTAGTACCAAGGACAACATTCTGCATGATGCTGAAGTACGGTTTCTGTGAAAGTTCTTTATTTTTCTTCGCCTGCGGCGTACGTTATTGCATAAAAAGATTTTTCTCATCTCTTTACTTGCACGCTGAAGACCGCGTCTGGACACGTGAGAGCTTGGGAATTTATATGCATGCAGGGACTCAGCGTGGTGTGGTGCGAGTTTATTATTATTATTATTATTATTATTATTATTATTATTATTATTATTATGTTCTTTCTGCTGTGATTGCGACTCACGGCTACTTGTGGGGAGTGTGACTTTCCCCGTTTCGAGGTATTTATTTTAATAATAAAGCAAGAATTGCGACAGCTTGAATAAAAATGACCGGATTTTATCATTTTCAAGTACATTAATGGTTGGCATATGTGCGTTTAACGTAAACGTTTTGGAAACCAATTTCTTTCAAAAAGAATGTTTCGTGTCATTTGTTCTCACGGTCCGTGACGAATCATGCGGCCGAGCGTTCTGAGCGCGACGCGCATCGGTAAGTGCTCTCACGAGCAGCAGAAGCGGGCAAATCAGT
>JABSTT010005519.1:0-15881 GCA_013339685.2 Hyalomma asiaticum | reverse complement strand
AGTACATGGTTTTCTTTTGCGTTTGGTAGTCGCGTATAGGGGACGCGACAAGGACACAAAACAGCTTGGTGTGCCAACTCGCAGCTGGTTTATTTGTATCTTGCGACGTGTCAAAGAGTTGTCGATGGATTCGCCCTCGCGCTGTCAATCGCTGGCCTCCTGGTTAGCTCAATTGGCAGAGCGAGTGCCCCGGACAGGCGTTGGTCCCGGGTTCGAACCCCGGACCAGGACAAATTTTTCGGCAACTAGGAAGCTTTCATTTCTGAGAAATCCGTATGGATTTCCTTGTAGCCTTGTGCTACAAAACAGGTGGATGCTAATTTTCCATTTCGTAAACGTTGCTCCACCTTGCGGGTTTCCGCTGAACTCATTTGTCAGTACACTCTAGTAAGGGGGAGAGGCCACAGCGTCTTACGCAGCCCCTTACACGGGCCGGAACACGCACCGCGTTTGCCGACGCCATCACATGACTGCTGAGAGTGTATAAGGCGGAGAGGCCACAGCGTCTTACACGGGCCGTAACGGGCTAGCACAAACGCGTTAGAAACGGGCAGTCTTTCGTTAATGTTGGGTATTTAGTGTCATCGTGGTGCATGTGTCTATGTGCGCTTCGTGGCGTAGTGGCCAGCGCCGCGCGTTCAGAAGTGAGGGGTCCCTGGTTTGATTCCCTGCTTCGGACACAACTTTCGGAATTTTTTTTTTCATAAAAGTAGACTGACACGTACGGCGACGATCCAGGAGACAGAGAGGCACTCGTTCCCCCCGCACCCAGGCACAGCCCGCGCAGCAGCCAATCGGAGAGCAGCTGCACCGCCAACGCCATCTAGCGTACCTTCACCCAACCGCCATATTGTACGCATGTCTAGGGGACAGCGCCCTCTCGGAAACGAGACGAGAAATGGAGATGACGACGATGGATGGATGGATGCTATGAGCTTCCCCTTTGTAACGGGGCGGTGACATGTGCGCCACCAGGCTCGTAAGAAGATTTAAGAACTTTTTTTTCTCTCTTTTAATTTTCCACACAGAATGCGTACAGCGCCATCTAGTGTATCGTCACCCAACTGCAGTTTGCATGCATCTCTATGGGACAGCGCCATCTATAGCATGCTAAGGGAGATGCTACTGGCTACGCAGGTTCGAGAACCGCCCAGGTGATGCCATGAGGAGCTTCGCCCCTAAAAATCCACAGCATATCCACGGAGTGAATCATGATGCGTGGGCGCAGCTCCGGAGGTTCATCGTAGATCGTGCCGAGTTCAGGATTAATTTAGTTAACGCGCACGCTACGGATCCTTATGGTTCAACTACGCACAAGTGAAATCTCCCACCGGCACTTCATTGCAAGTCAAGATCCAGTGTGTATATATATATATATATATATATATGGGTGGCCGGTGAACGGTTCTTCAGTGCGAGCAGTCGGTATTTTTCAATCAAGAAACTCGCTAAAAGACGCTGCCTGCGCCAACGTTGTCTCACGCGGGTGAGGGCGCGTTCTCCTTCTTTGCAAGCTGGTAGCGCGTTCATCGAAGAAGGAGCGTTTCCATAGTCAACGCGCGCCTTTCGCTCTCTCTGTCTCTCTCTCTCTCACAGGACAGCAGATGGAAGAGTGAGAGAGCTCGCGCGCCGGCAGGCACGCGCCGAGGGCGAGCGCGAGCCTCCCGGCGGCGCGAGGTGGCTGCATACATACTAGAAACGCCATCACTTTGGTGCGGCCACTGTCGAACCACCGGCTGCCTTTACGCGCGGTGGGACGTGCTTCTTCGTGCTGCTGCTGACACTCTCTTCTCTTTTCTTTCTACTCCTATACCTTTATGTCCCCTATCCCCTTCCCCTAAGGCGCTTAGCCGTGTCCCCAGTATGGGAGACAGAAATTAGCGCCTTTTTCCTTTCCTTTATAATCTCTACCACCACCACCACCACTAGTACAGAGGAGTTGTTGTTTTGTAGGGTTTTACGTCCCAAAACCAGTTCTGATTATGAGAGACGCCGTAGTGGAGGTCTCCGGAAATTTCGACCACCTGGGGTTAACATGCACTGACATCGCACAGCACACGGGCCTCAACATTTCGCCTCCATCGAAATGCAGCCGCCGCGGCCGGGATTCGATCCCGCGACCCTCGGATCAGCAGCCGAGTACCTTAGCCACTAGACCACCATGGCGGGGCCAGTACAGAGGAGGGAACGACCTACACCCTATGCCAGAGGCTCGTGTACTGTGCGTTGTCAGTGCACGTTAAAGAACCCCAGGTGGTCAAAATTTCCCGAGCCCTCCACTACGGCCTTTCTCTCTATCTCTTTCACTCCCTTTACCCCACCCCCATGGACGCTTAGCCGTGCTCCCTACATGGGCTGCAGAAATTAGCGTCCTTTCCTAACCAAACCACAATCAATCAATCAATCTACACCCTAAGGAGCTTCGCCCGTAAAAAATTCGTGAGACCAGTTCATTAAGTTTGGCTTTGCCGCGTGACAACACTGCGCCCCAGCAAAGCCAACATTATTGTTTCGACTTTGCCGCGTGACATAACCGGAACGTGGCGAAGCCAGCTATGCCGCATGATCTTGCGGTGAAGCGTACTAAAGTGTTATGCCACAGTTGTCCATAACTGCAGTATGACGCTGCCGAGCAAAAGTGTTGTAAAATGCGTAACTTTTTGAGCAATAATCATGATAATTGCGCAATCTCCGCACACACAACGTTACCTCAGTTGGTATCAGACACTACCTAATTCTCGCCGCATATCGTGTTGTTATAATATAGCGCCCTCTCCCCCATCCATACCGTCACTGTAAGGAGAGGGTCCTGCGTCACTTCTCTGGTCACAAGGGTTGCCCACACATCCATGTCTGAGAACTACTAGCGTACACGTTACCAAACGGATATCTTCGTTACCAAACCCACGATGTCGTGTCATAATAAACCATTTGTTAACGTAACAATATATTATGACCCCTAATTACACTGAAGATGTGTGCGCGAATACATCTCCAGAGTAACAGAGTATATCGTTACATTAACAAAGAGTTTATTATGACGCGACGTTGAGTCTTACGGATGTATTACGAGTGTGACAGATTATCGTGTGAGTATAGGGCATGTTCGCAATGTTGTAGCGGAACAGCAGGAACTGTGGGGTAGAGAAGTGGTTCATGCGTCCCCAGTGAAACCGCGGTAGGCGCTTACGACCAGTGTGCGTTTGCCTCGGCGTCACATCCTCATAAACTCTTTTTGTTAACGTAACAATATGAAGGCAGCTCGCCTGCGCTTCATGAACGCATGTTATGGTTGTGTTGCTAGCATTTCCATTTGTACTCAAAAACCGAACGACAGGTATCGAACACCGGTTAATGTGACCAGATTTCTGACTCGTGGCAGTATTAGGGGGACGCATATTAAGAACACTTGCTGTCAAGCAGAAAGTAGACTGAGATATATTGTAGGTGCAGCTATGACCCTGTCGACTTCTGTGTAATTAACATGGTGCAAGTTGCTTGTTTGCTTCTGTAATGTCTTCATGTGCATCCCTACAGTATTTATATCGCGTGCGTTACTAATAAACTTTTGGTTTCGAGTCGGTACTCCTTTTGTATTACTTCTTTCATCCTTCTGGCGATGTAATCTGACGCACTATATAGCCGAATCAACGCAGATATTGAATAATTTTTGAAGAAGTTATTACAAAGACTAAATTAATTAAAAGGATTGTGTGGCCCTTCTATCACTGATTTTTTTATGCTCTGGAGACTCATCGACCTTTTTACTGGTGATATCCCCTCACATTGAGGAAAGATGGTGTAGAAACCTAATGATATCCTGGGCTTCTGGTAGTTATCGACCATAAGTATTGCACATATTACTTACCCTAGGTTTCCAGCGAAGAAAATGTACATGTAATAGAAGCCTGCGTTAAAAAGTAAGTCTTTGTCATAATAGGGACAGTCGTGTCTAGTCAGGAACATTCTTTTGGTACCAGCGAATATCCATGTACGATCCGTAGTGTTCAAAGCCTGAAATGGAATTCTTCAAGTGATTGCGTTGTCGCTCGTTTTCGCGCAGTCATATCTATTGTTATTTCAGTTGTATTGCCTCGAGATCCTTCCACATGCATACATACATACATACATACATACATACATACATACATACATACATACATACATACATACATACATACATACATACATACATGAAATTAGCTAATTAATTATTGTTCAGTGAGTACTCGGAATCTTTTTAACAAACAGCCTCAATCGGCCAAGGCGATAATGAATAATACTAAGTTGATTGCTTCTACGGAATGCGCGCAGATTTTTTTTATTTTTAAATGGTGGCCTAGTTAGCCGAAACAGCACTGTATAATTAAGTCTAACTTTACGGCGAAGCTCTATGTGGCGAGCTGATGTGTGCGTCCATCCGGCGCACGTAGGCCTAAAACTCCTCCAGCATAACGCCAAGCGAATGAAACAACGCAAAAAACAAAGAAATTGGTGTGCAATTGCCTGTGACTGTAATTACGTCATTGCTCTCCCTCACGACCTAGGGTGCGATTGGCTGTGCCTGTAATTACGTCACTGCTCTCCGTCACGACCGAGCCTGCTGATGTTTCTCTCCGGCTATGAAAGGAGTAGGCGACGCGTCATACATACTTCAATGAAGCAAGCAAATTTCAATCAGTCACGCAGCGAGCTCAATCGGAAACCAGCCCGTCTGCGCCGTGGCGCTGCTGCAGCCCGAACACAAGAGCAGGCACGTGCTGCCGAACGCCAACCGCGACTGCGTAGCGAGTGCCCGTAGCCCTCCTAGCGGTGCTACAACGCAAAACAAAATGCAAGCGGCTATAGCAGCCGGATGGCGCCAACGAAGAAACTGAATATAATTGTAGTTGCGACCTTGAATGAAAATATCTAGTCCTAACCACTGGGTTAATGTATTACAAGAGAAACTCAAATGATCACAGCTCTCACACATAGTGGTGATCATGCTAAGCCCGGTGTGGGTTTTTGAAAGAAGCCCTGCAATAAACCTAATCTAAACCTGACTGTAACCGCCGCCTTAAAGAAGGTAAGGGCATAACCAATACTTCAGAAATAGTGCGAGGGTTAACTGCCAGAGTGAAGTGCCAGGCCGCCAGAACACCAGAATTCAGAAATACTGCCATAATGAACAGCCATGTTCAATCAGTGCATGTTCGAGCATTGCTGGTAATAACTCTTAGTCGGTGGTCATTCATAATGACATGCTAAAATGCAGAAATGCCGGGCACTCGACGCACTGCGCAACTTGCTCGTAACGACTTAGGTTTATCTCACATTTACTATCGTAAAATACTTTACTCACTTCGACAAGGAGCTGAAGGTCACTCGTGCGAACATTACTGGCGCCTGCACCCAGGTGTGCATTCGTGAATGTCAGGAGAACTACCGCAAACGCTGAAACGAGCATTTCTTCTGAAGCGCGTCACCTTTTGCCTTCGGTTTTCGTGCCGCTTCAGCTGTCGAAGCGGCTATTGGATACGCCCCAAGCAATGACACGTCGTATTCTGTTACCAAGTAACGAGACAGTATATTTTTTTAAGAGAAACATATCGCTGGTGCTTTCTGTTTCTTCTGTTTTTACTGGTGGTACGTCTCGGATAATACGCTGATGTTGATGACCTGGTTTACATCAGCATTCAAGGGCATCAGCATTTGCTTTTAATTCACTAAGTGTTCTTTGCAACAACATAAAAGGAATTCGGCGCTTGGACTTCCACTGGACATGCAGTATATGAACAAAGCAGTGGCTTATAATTAGTTTAAAGTCTCATACCAAGCTCAAATGTTATTAACCGCTCATGGCAGTGGAGGACCTCGGAATAATTTTTATGAACTCTGTTCTTTGATGACGTGCAGCAAGTTTAAAAGTGCATGACCGTTTCTACTATTCTTTTTTTAATTTTTAAATGCCACCCTCCAAGTGCGCCTGGCTAAATGCAGCTGCTATAGGATCGGCTGAAAGGTCACGTACTAATTAAGCTCAATAAAGTTAATGATGCTGTCATAACATGCGATGTTTGCTAGGGCGCACTCTTTCAGTTTTGAAGCCATACTTCAACGGCAACTACTCAGCTGTAAGATCTAGGCGTACATTTAGTTAGTTAGTTAGTTAGTTAGTTAGTTAGTTAGTTAGTTAGTTAGTTAGTTAGTTAGTTAGTTAGTTAGTTAGTTAGTTAGTTGTTATGTGGGGTTTAACGTCCCAAAACCAGCTCTGATTATGAGAGACGCCGTAGTGGAGGGCTCCGGAAATTTTGACCTCCTGGGGTTCTTTAACGTGCACTGACATCGTACAGCACACGGGCCTCAACATTTCGCCTCCATCGAAATGCAGCCGCCTCAGCCGGCTCGGCTGCTGATCCCGCGACCCTCGGATCAGCAGCCGAGTACCATAGCCACTAGACCACCGTGGCGGGGAGTTAGTTTGTTAGTTGCATTCATAACGTTCCATTCTTAAAACGATACCCAAGAATATAACTGTACTAGATGTCGATAGCTAGCGCCTACTTAAAGGTCAAAAAAGTGATACAGTTTAAGCAGTTTTGAGAATAGGGAGGTGCTCCCCAATATAAACAAAAAATTATTTCGCTGAAGTGAAGAAATTCAGCTGAAATAAGGCTGAAAATTTTAGCTGGAAATACATCTACAGTGCATGAAAAAAACTACATTTCGATGTGTTAGTGTCTGCACTTGTAGGCGTAATTTTCGAAGGTGCGTGTGATACGTTTATTTAATTATTATGTATTTATTTAGAAATACTGCAGGCCAATACTTTGGCCCAAGCAGTAGAGACATTGCAGCAACACAAAATAAAATACAAACATGCGTAAACAACGCTGCATGAAATGAGCGTAATGCATAACAATTAAGGAGCACGACTCATACTTCAACATAGCAAATATTCACAAATAAAAATCGGTTGTCGTGCCAGTGATGAAATCATTTCACTCAATAACGTCAGCGGGAATGAAATTCCACTTGCTCACAGTCCGAAGGAAACAGCCGTACCTGTAAGCGTTAGTTCTAGCGAAAATTGGCGCAAGCAGATATTCGCGTCTGTGTCTTCTTCTCGTAGTCGGCCGACATACAGAAGAGCGTAACGCCATACTAGTTTTTGCAGCGATGATAGTGTGTAGTAAGTAGTACAGGACGACTAATTTTTCTTCATGATTGTATTATCTGTATTCTATTTCGTAACATAAATGGGGACGAGAATCTTTCCTGGCATATTTTCTGTATATATAAGCCCTACTGCTTTTCTCTGGGCTCGCTGAAACATCAGAATGTCCTTTTTAGTATGCAGGTCCCGGACATCAGCAGCATATCCTAATTTAGATCTTACTGTTGCTTTAAAGGCTAATATTTTAGTTCTAATAGACGCGTGTTCAACCTTCCTTTTTGAGAACCAAAGTTTCTTTAATGTCTGAAGGAGATGTCTGAGATGAGTGTTAACCATGTGAGTTTATTGGTAAGAATAAAGCCAAGGTATTTATACATTTCTATTTCCGTTGCAGTTCTGTTTTCAGCCTGATCATGAAATTCACTGGCAGATTTGTTGTTGTTGTCATCGTCGTCGTCGTGTCGCCGTCGCTGTTGTTGTTGTTGTTGTTGTTGTTGTTGTTGTTGTTGTTGTTGTTGTTGTTGTTGTTGTTGTTGTTGTTGTTGTTGTTGTTGTTGTTGTTGTTGTTGTTACGCTAAAAGTACAATTTTTTCTGCATTTGCCTACGTTTCCCGATTCGAGCACCAGTCAGATTGCTACAGGACATCTCTGCAACACATCATGATGATCATGGCCACAATTTCCTTGAAGATAACATCATGTGCGTATAACCGATGGACGCATCAGAAGGGATGGCGTCGATTACATGATTCACATAAATTAAAAACAATGCTAACCCTAACACGGTGCCTCGGGGAGCTCCTGAGGTGACCCGGCGGCCACTGTAACTGCAATTTCGGGCATCATCAAATTGTTCTCTATCTGCAAGGAAAGCACAATTCCACTGTATAATACCAAGGAGAACTCCAATTTTTTCCAGTTCTTGTAATAACGTCAAGTAATAGCACATGTATTTCCCGGGTAAATCAAGTATTTCGAAAAATTTATGCGTTGTGTCAGTGGATCACTCACCGCAGAGAGTCCTTTTCTGGAACCAAGTTGAAGAAGTGTCAATATATTAGGATCTTCCAAGAATCTTTACAACTTTCTTCAGAAAATCTGATACAGTCAATCCAAAAACAGAAGATCTGGCATAAGTGACTGTATCTGAACATTTCATAGCTTCGCTGTAGTAATGCGAAAGCCGTGGTTCCATGTTGGAACCACGGCTTTCCACGGGAACACGGGAACAGATCTTTTTATATATACAGAATCTTTCAGGCCGCTTACAATACATCGTTCATTCAATATACTGAGATAGATAAGCTGCGTTATATGAACACCCACATGTAGTTCCAAGGAAATGTCACGAAGTCGTGATAATTCTGCTTCTCGTGCGTTCAAATGCTTAGCGTTAGCAAGAAAAAGGAAAAAAGAAATCTTTGTGACTTGACATTCTAGATATGTCCAACAGATGATGCTTTATAAAGGAAAACACGCTTAACGAAGTGTATACCCACCACACTTTCATGATTACTTGTATGAAGGTCTCGTGCTCTCATGCGACTGCGGCTCTGACGTGGCCGCTTACGTTATAAAGACATTCAGGCATCACATCAAATCTGCGTTTTATGGTAAACAGCGCCGATTGTTCGATAATACATTTGGAGAATGTAGTGCCTGTATTATACATGGATCTGTTATAGTAAGAAGAAGACCACTGCGACTGCTCGGAGCGGGTTATTTTTCTTTAGGTACGATCGTTATGAAATTTCTTCGAACACGCGTATACGAACATAAAAGTGCTTTGCGGCGTGCCACTTCAGCTGAAATGTTTCATGAAGAAATGTAACTGAAGAAAGGGAAAGGTGGGGAGGTTAATCAGTTCAGGACAACCTTTATATTTACCCACACGAGGTAAAAAGGATAGTGTAAAGTGAAAGTTAAAGCGAACAATAAAAGAAGAGAACGCATCTAGAACACACACAGTCACACAATCAGAGTCCCTCTCTCTTGTGTAGTAAGCGGCATTGCTGTCACAACTTTATGTCCAACTCTGTTGTTTCGAAAAATCTGTCCTTTAGATTCATGGGAAGGTTAATATTCCGTATGCGCAAACGTCATAACGAAAGAACGCAATGTCGTCACGAGAAGCGCTGCTTTTTCCAACATATGTGTAGCCAACATTTGTGCACAAAACTTAGCGGCGCACTGTTGACCATCCATGTCGGCGATAACGTATACACTTCTTGCTTACCGTGAAAAGTGAATGTCAAGAGCATGCAAAGGTGAAGTGGACAAATTGTGGGGCCGGGACACGGCTTGGCGACGGCGCCACCATGACGTCTGCACGTGATGTCACGTCGTGACGCCGTCGGTGACGCTACTACTTGAAGCATAGATGGTGTCATTGATTTTGAATGAGCTCCGATAGGTGTCATACCTATCGGGGAAGTTCTCGCAGCCAAAGTCAATTTATTATGCAAATGAAAACTTCGCCGTGACCGTGTGAATCGAACCCAAGCACCTAGGTTCCAAGCAAAGGCTCCAACTATACATGGCAAACAAAAGTATACAGAGTCCTTAAAACTAGGGCAAAGTACGGATGCAACACGAGCTCAAAACGCGGTTGCCATAGCGAGCCGGAAATGCACTTCACTGCGCGTGCTTCTGCAAGGCTATAGGCGTCTCGCAACTAGCGCTCCCGTAACTTAGCACGACGCAACTAATCGTAAAGCTTTTCTATGAAGGATTTGCGTAGCCTAAAAAGTAAATTTCTTTATCGTTGAGACCACCTGGGGGCAGACTAACATTGTTATAACCTGCTGTTTGTAATCTTAGGCCTCAAAACTTATTGTATACGTTGGCCTCAGTGGAAAAAAAATCATTTTGGGCAGTGAGAAATTATACGGCTCAGGGAGCACCAAAATATCTCCCACGAGTACTGTGTTCTCTTCACACTTGACACTGATTTCCCCTGAAAGTGTGTGTGTACTTTCGGTCAGCCGTCGTTCTCTCGCCGTGAAGGCACTTCCTTACAAATGAGAAAAATGTTATGAGGTCATTCAGCGCTAAATGTGAAAGGAATGTATATCAGAATTGCGTTGAAGTACCCCCTAATAACCTTAATTGCCTTGACAGCTTACCAGCCAAGAGGCTTGTGCTGTTTGAGAAAATTTGGCCGCGAACCGGGCCAGCATTACGTCAATAAACAGGGCAGAATTCACACTCAGTGATGTGTATACCTTTTATTAAATTTTTTGTTTCGAGAAAAAAAAAGGACATGCACGTATTGCCAGGAACTGCAGACGCCATCATCTTGAAGGGACATACGTACTTGCTTATAAACTACAGCAAACGATGTTCAAGGCCTTTTTACAGACACACCTACAAGAAGTTCTACTATGTACAGAAAGGCATAAGGAATAATCGTGTGACGCTCTACACTAAAGCACTAGTGATAATAAGGCATGTATAGGTACAATATAAGTGGGAGATAACTAACTCAGGGGTACTTATTCTCCGCTCCGCCATTCAAAAGCTCCTGAAATAGTGCTCGTCATAAAATTCTCAAATATACACAGCGAACCATCGACGGTAAAGCTACTACGAATAAGGTATAACTTGAGCTTGGTGAACCTGTGGTATATGTGAACCTCTGTGGTGTTGTTCCCGTGAGGTCGAGTGGACGCTGGCAGCGCACTCAGTCACTGCTTATAGGCTTTCTGGTATTTGATGCTTTATCTTTAAAACCTGGTTTATAAACACAATAGTGTGAGTCCTTACGTTACATTGCACTGCGTGACGTACGCCTCGGCCATCTATTCATTTGTAGCTCATTTGTTTTGGTTTCGAATACCAGCAGCCAGCAAGACATGCTTAGTCTCCGTTGTGTCAGCCTGATGTGTGAAAAAAGAATCGCCGACATGAAAAAATATTCAAGCAACCAAAGTTACTTTGTACGCGATTATCACTTTTCCGCATAGCCCTTGAATATAAATGTGCGTCAAGCATGGGGACGACGCACATGGTGCGCGTTTTGTACCCTTCTTCAAACGTTAATGTGAACTACTCCTTTTCGGAATAATTAAGAGGCTGTCGCGTACTGATCTAGGAACTCCAGCAGGTCCTTGTACAGCACTTCGGGATTGTTCAGTGCTATGGCGAAGTGTATGTGCGTGTAATAAGGATCGTCGATGAAGTGGTTCTTCTTGACTAGGGGTCCGAGGTCCTTGATGAGCTCGCGGACGTTGGCCGGTGGCACAAACTTGTCTCCGCGACTCCAGAATACTCCAACATCGGTCTTGACGTTGCTTATCTTGTACTCCGGGGCCTCTTCCTGCAGAAATTGGCGTGAACCGTTGTTATGTCTACTAACGGATCTTTCGCATGTCTGCAATGCATCTAGATCTTATAGAAGCGAGGCGTGGCGAGTACGGAACATAGATAGATAGATAGATAGATAGATAGATAGATAGATAGATAGATAGATAGATAGATAGATAGATAGATAGATAGATAGATAGATAGATAGATAGATAGATATGCTAACTTCATTTGCGGGACGAAGTGTCCGCAACAAGTTCAGCATTCCAGATTTCGGTGATAAACTATCCGAATTCATTCGAAGGAGAAGTTCTTAGAATCAACAACGGAGATATGAGTATAAATAGCAATTTGCATAATGTTTTTATTCAATCAATGAGTGAATGCGCTAACTCAGTATCGCGCGTTGATAGATAAACATCTAACACACGTAACATAAACGTAAACACAACAGCAAACATAAACAGCAAATTGATAAATATAAACATCAAATCGGGATACACTTTATGGCGAAATATATTTTAACAGATACTAAGTATGCGAGCAAACAGATCTGTGAAAAAAGACTTTTGGAAAAAGATCGGGGTATTATCCGCATTTTTGCTGCATGCATTCGTACACGCACCTATATACTTCGTAGCAGCAGTGCACTAAATAAGGATGTTCATAACGTTATGAAAACTCGAGGAGACTTAAAACACATTGTGCGATTCTTTCGTACTATGTCCCATCAACAAGGTTACCTTTAATTACGTGGCAGCAACCTGAAATGTTCTTTTGCGAAAGCATAAAAATATCAGCACTTGGCACTCACCTGGCCGTAATATACTTTATTATCCTCTGGCCCGTAGTCGAACTTGGTAGCCTTCTTCGACTGCACCAGCTGTTCAGAGTGCAAACGAAGAACATGTTCAAGCTCAATTGACCGTTTACGTAATATTAACTGGCACTTTGACTGCATTAGTGTGTTTCTTCTAAATACCACTCTATGCGAGACAGGACGAACGGCGGGAAGTATGCTATGTTAAGAATAAGCCATCCGGATTATTGAATAATATAATTTAGCGAGAGAGATTTTTATGCAGCTTGTTTCTCTCTGTTACTTATCCGCAGAAGCTCCCCTCTGGTGATATGTCTCAGATAGAAAGACACAATCGGGAAAGTGACCCCTGGTGGCCACTTCTGAAGTTTTAAGAGCGCATGACTATGGCGTTCAAAATTCGTCCAAAGTTTCATGGACATCTTGCGCTAGATTTTTTTTTTCGTATGAACACATTTCAGACAAGTTTTGATGCTAAGGCACACTCTGTTCCTAAGGTGAGCGACAGACGACAACGCGAAGTACACAATAAAGTTTTCGCAAATTTTGCCCCTATGTGTTAACAGCCTTTTAATTCTTTAATATATGTTTATTTCTTAGGTTCATCAGTTCGTTCATTCATTCATTGATTTATTCATTGATTTATTCATTCACCCACCATTCCTACAGAAGGAGGTAGCGAATCTAAACAAGTCAGTGGGTGGACTTTAAATAATTAGCCATATAGTCATTAACACTTTTATTTGCAACATAGCAATGACATCAATGTACATGAGATTAATATGGTAAATAGCTGCGTAGAAAAGTGCTCACGATATAAGAAGTCCCACTGTACACAAGGAAGCTAAATACAACATTCATTGCGACAACCAAAAGATAAAAAACATAGAAACGCCATGGTTAAAGGATAAAAAGTAATTTGCTAATATTTGAATAGTTTATTATCTATTCAACTCTTAGGTTAGCTACACTGTTTAGTACGTTAGAACGATCAAAAGAAAGCAGAACATTTTGTACATGTATTGTTTTTCATAGGCAAAGCGTCACAGATAGCTATGAATGTCTGCCACTGAAATGTTAAGGCATGGTTGATTGTATTGGTAGTCATAACCATGCGGCACGTGGGAGACCAAATGCGCTGTCACGTGACAGCTTGTGGGCCCATTTACTCTTTGAGTATGCCTCCCCGCATTGCAAAACTGTACCACGGCGAAGCTATTTTTTTTTTTTTGCAGTACAACTTCGTTGCATGGCACTAATGCAGCGCGGCAAAGCCAACTTCACCGCAATACACAAGTGCCATGCGGCGAAGCGTATTAAGAATACTAAGGGGCCGCAAGCTCCTGCAGGCCGGGTACACCAGTGGCAACAAGCCAGAACACATTGGCACCATAGTCTCTAGTGAGCGGGTGTATTGGGCATATGGGGAAATGAAACTTGTACAAGGGTGTCGCCGCTCTCCGAACACACAGAGCAGCAATCATTCCTCCAGGGCAATATTAAATAACTGCAGGTATTGCACTTGAAAGAGACGTGAGGTACGATAAGTAATTTTCCAGTGCATGGTTCGCTGTACAATCTAGTTGCCTCTTCACCTCTGGCTGATGAAAATTTATTTCTTGCAAAAATCGAAAGTAGGTTTATTACTTGAAAGCATTTTATTCGATTCGTCATTTTCTTTCAGTATTCAAATTTACTTCTAGGTTGAATATATTGTATTGGCATGCTCCCAATGAAAATCATAATATTAAATAACAATGATAAAATGTGACACCAATGTTCATTTCAGTATCTTCAGTGACACTAGCCCGAAGCTTCTGGAGCACTTTGCGTGGACTGAGGTTGGCTTTGGTTACTTGGGTACACTTCAGGTTAACATTGTGTGGACTGGCTCATACACGCCATATCCCATGCGGATGTGAACCGCGCCCAATTTTTTTTTCTTTTTTTCTTGCGTTTGGCTCACGCGCGCATATTCATTGCAATTCATAACACCTCCATCATTTAATTCATTATTGCAGGGATGATTAACGACTCGTCCTTCCAAACCTGCCACTCTAGTATCATATCTATTTCATTAAGCTCCAAACTCGATATCTTTTATAGTTTTTTTTTGAGCTCTTTTTTTGCAATAAACGCCGTCTGGACGTTAACATGTGTTGAGTAAGAAATATTATGGGGTTACGTTTTCGCCATGATACACAAGAACATTGAAACTGTACAAGACTCATTATATGAAGGTACCTGACGAATTCCGGTGTTTTCTTCCGTGTGTGTGTGTGTGTGTGTGCGTGTGTGCGCGGGCGCCGGGGGTAGGGGGTGGGGGTTACAGCGCTTGCATCAAGATCTCACGCATGAAACATTGCATGGCAACAACGTAATCTTAAGCAGGCTTATGGCCTGCGCCTAAAGTTTGTTGCCCTTAAGAAATCTTGCACTTGGAACGTGTACAGTCTGGTTATGCTAAGATTAGGAGATCGGAGATTAGGAAAATAAGCCCTCTAAAAAGGGTAACGCATCACTTGTAAACCAACCTGCGAAAAGTGAACGATATTCTTCAGTGAAGTTCCGGCAGGCAGGTAGCAGAGGTACACCGGAATGCGCGACTGTAAAATGGAAAAAGAAAATAGTGATGTCTAACTACCCCAAGCTTAAAAAAAGTATAGTATTGCATTAATCCTGAGATACCTTGGAGTGCAAGCAATTAGGAATAGATGACAGGTATTTCACAATCCTAATCACCCAAAGGCCCAGCGGCCGAGACCGGTCGAACCTTCGACCAGATGCATTAAATTAAGTCACCATTGCCACTGGGCAGCACCAGCGCAACGTTGAACAGAAGCACGCCTATTCACAAAAGTATCATGCTGAGCTCACAAAGGCCACTGCTTAACACATCAGAATCACCGCGGCCTGTCATGGGGTTCTAACAATAATGTGTAATTGAAAGAAATCTTCCGTAATTTCTTTTGCAAATTGTTTCTCTCGAGCGGACATATCCTTCAAGTTCTCAGTGGAGTTAGTCATGTCTTACTAACCGGCACAAAACTACTAAAACGCAGCTAATGCTTAAGCAAACCATTAAACAGAAAATTCTTTTTTCAGGAATCTCTGCGATAGAAAGCAATAGTGCGACGGCAAATTCAGGTGTTCCTGCCACGTGGTTAAGTTTAAGCCTTTTATAAGAGACACGCACCAAGGAGCAGTTTCTTTATCTTATAGTAGGAGTCTCTTAAAAGCAGGGTGCCATGTTTTCGTTTTCTCGTCAACCCTTATTTCAATATGAGCACGCTACAACTAAACCTACCACAAATGAAAACTACAGGCTGTTGAAAGGCATTTATTGTATGGATGCATTATCCTTAATATTGCGTGTTTTGATTGTTTTAAATCTGCCATTCAGAACCACGTTTCCTCCACCACAGCTTTCTCACATTACACATTTGCTTTCGGTTTCATAAAGCATGAACTCCAGTTAGTGGCCAACAGCCCTAAATTTAGAGTTGTAGTAGCTTTTACAAGCAAGACTCTCAACGAAAGTTTGAAGACATGTTGTCCTTTATGCCCACTCTCCTCACCATTGTGTCTGTTACGAAA
>JABSTT010005518.1:0-16307 GCA_013339685.2 Hyalomma asiaticum | reverse complement strand
TTATCAGCTCTTGGAAGGAGTGAATTTTACTGAACGTACAGCACCTACTGTGTGTTGCACCTTTTTGGCTGTTAGAGGGAAGCGTGTTATCTTAGTGCGTGTCACATTTTCTGACATAAAGGTAAACGGAGCCTGTCAGTAATGATGCCTAAGCGAAAGTGAATGTTTGGAAATAAACGAGACCATGCGTGAGCACTACCATGCATCCGAGCGCTACACTTTCAATACCTTCAAATATCTATCAATGCACTTGGGCTCTGTTGACACAGAGAGATCATTCAGTTGTTATAATGATATGTCCAAAAATGTTATAAGCAATGTCTGGTGCCCTACCACAACAGCTCCCTTAAGTTTCAAATAATGCAGGTATGTTTGGAGCCTGAAACTGCTAATAAACTGTTGCATGTGCCCTATGTCTGGATTTACATAATTTCGAAATTTCCAAGGCATGAAGTTGGGGGTCCTATCTATAGCCTTCAATGTTACTCTCCTACACCCTCTTCGCATACCTGGGAGTTCTTTTACTCCCCTTCAAGGGGAGCTTTGGAAAGTCCGTGACCACACAACAGCATGTTACATTGTGATGGTCTAAAGTACACCAGTCCAAAGCATTCGTAAAGCTTCTATTGTAGCAGCTTGTGCTCAACAGATATAAGCGGCATTACAACGCAGCAACAGTGGTACATCAGCTATCAGTCGTTGAAAGCTGATATCTAAAAATTCACCTGCTCCTTGTACACAAGATGTACATACCAGCGAAATTACTGTCATTTCCACAAGCTCTACGATGTACAAAGCTGCATGGATACCAGTTAACTATGCTGTCAAAGGTAGAAAATTAAACGAGTGAGTGCTCTGTCCATAAACATCGAGCACTGTCCAATTTCAGTACATTGTAGTGGAACATTTGACTTGTTCTTGCACCATGTGATGATTCATGACTTCAAGACACGAAAAATGTACGCAGACGAAATACAGTCATTATAAATGAAGTAATAATGAATCATTAATAATGAATGAAGTCATTATGAATCATTATGAATCAATGAAGTCATTATGAATCATAATGAAGTCATTATGAAGTCATTATGAATGGTTGCGTCTTGAAGTTTTTTCAAGATTTTTCGCGTCTTAAAGTCATTATGAATGGTCACCAACTAGCCCAAACAAGAGTTCTGATCCACCATGTGATGATACTTGCCAATAGCGCTGAAAGGGGTGCATGGAAAGACATGCAGAGTCCTTTTGGCAACGTATGCTGGGATAATAATTGTACTGAGCTAAGTCACACCATTGCATTGTTTTACATTGTATCGATGTACCTGTTACATTTTTTTTTAAAGGGTGTTACGTCCTCAGAAAACAATGCATTGAGATGCAAGGCTTGTACAACACGAATATTTTACATGATCAGTAAGTACTACAGCAGCCTCTGATGACTCAACCTTGCTGCATGTTTTGAATTTTGGCATTGATCTGTTTCATCTGCATTAGTCTTGTTTCAGTCAATAGCGCTGTAAGAGTTGCAGTATTATTTCGAAAGTGATACAATGAGCAGGAATTTTGTTCTATTAACATTTATGCAACAAAAGCTTTTAAAATAATTTAACAAGCACCAAAACACAAATTTGTTGCATTAGCATGACCTGCTCCCAATGCAAAGCAGTTCCACTGCATTCATAATTAGCAATATTTGTAGGCATGACACTTTTGTCATTTTGTTCGCTGTTGGTAATCATTTGTCCCCTTTGTCTTCCTAGGTGCATGTGGCCAAGGATCAGGGGAGCTTGAGACCATTGTCACATGGAAAATGTCATTTCATTAGCTTTTGTTGAATGTGTGACGTCACTTTCTGTTAACGAGCACATTTCGTGATTTCATCTTCGCATCTGATCCTTTCTGTGTGTCCTTTCTAGACAATATGAATTAGTCTTTCCTGCTGTGCTCACATGTTTGTTCTTTCTACCTTCTATCATGTTCATGTCCTGAAACCCATTTATTATTCGTGATGTAGCCCTCCAAGAGAGTGTGGTTCATTGTACTTTATTATGTACGGATTGGAAGCATTACGGTGTTCTAGTGCAAATGCTGTAAAGAAGAAAATAAGTAAATTTCATAGAAAAATGTACGTTTTGTGCCCTCTAAAGATTGGCATGCCCTTTCTGCCTTAGTAAAAAAGAAATAACATAACATTCTGCTTATGTTATTATGCTTATACGCAGTTCAGATTACCAAAGTTTGTGGTGTACTGTTTGCCTTAGGGCATGCTTGTACTCATAAATAAATCCTTTAAAGTGGCATACCTGTAGCAAGGCACTTGGGAAGCAAGGGGTTGTCTGATACACTTTCTTAGTAGTGGTAATTGCGTAGTTCACCAGCTTGACCCATAGCACTCCCACCTAAAGTATATGTGCAGACCGAAACTGTTTCAGAGCTGTGTTTTGTTTTATGAAATTGCCCTCAAGACATTGTCAGTCAAGACTTTGTGTGAGTCATGTATTTTACATTCCAGGTCACTGCCAATTTTTGTTATTGCCTTTGTTTCAATTAGCAGTAAATGCAAATAATTTCACTATGCTGGTTCAGCTTCCAGTCAGAGAACTGTTAGGATTTTACATTCTTTTTCACATTTCCTCATTGTGACATGGCTCACAATACTAATAGGAGTGTGTTTCTGTTTAAAAACACCAGAGTCAAAATTACTTTGCTTTTAAGTTATCAGCGATAGTGGCACGTGTTTGTCTCCTTTCCTTGTTACTTGTCTCTTCGCAAGGTGACTGTGTCTGTATTTCAATCTTCCAAAGATTTGAGCCTCCCCAAATATTTGCGATAAACCTTGCTTTTGAATAGAATAAGAATAATGAAAATGCACTGTCCAATGAATATTCAAAACATGCAAATATTCGCACACTTCTACGGGTATTTTTTTCTTTGTATCAGGAAGGGTGAATTTCACTAACTTGGTCCTTCAGTAGTTCACCCTGTATGTTCTGAGCAAATCTGAATTGTTGGCCTGCTGTGCCTTGTTCTGAAATTGCTTTCGAGCCATTTTCTATGAAGAATTAGCATCAAGAAGCATTGGGCTGATATCACTTTCTTGCGATTTTCCTTATTACATTGCTGCATTTCCACAAGGGTGAAATGCAAAAGCAAGATCTCTTGGATTCAGTTCATATCGAAGAACCATAAGTAGCCCCAAAATGACTAACTCCCCACTGAAGCATGGCTTATAATCATAGGATCATGTTGCTGTTAACACCCTAGAATTTAACATTGCTTTATTTTTTCATGATAGCAAATACTTCACTAACCTGTACTGTATTGGTTGCGCAGCATCGACATCTTCCAGCCAACCAACAGTTTCTCGTGCCAAGAAGCAGCTTCAGGGGAGCCGCCACCTCTGTCTCTATTGTCCCTACAAGACTGACCGGTCCTTCCATCTCAGAGAGCACATCAAGGTTCATACTGGGCAGCGGCCATACCGGTGCCATTTGTGCCGTGAAAGGTTCAAACGGAAGCAGACTTTGAAGGACCACCTTCGCACCCACACGGGTGAGCGGCCATATAAATGCCACCTGTGCCCCCAAAGCTTCAAGCGTTGGTCCACACTGAATGAACATGGACGCACCCACACTGGTGAGCGGCCATACCAGTGCCCACGTTGCCCTCAGACGTTTGTGCAAAAAGCCCACCTCAGTAAACACCTGCGTCAGCACTCATGCGAGTGAGCATTGCAGTACAAGGTTCGTTTTTCATGACTTTTTGAAATGGCAGATTGGACTGGTTGTCCCAGAGCACGATGGCAGTGCTGAGCACTGTAGCACGGCACTTGAGCTCTACTTGTAGTACTGAGATTGTTGCTTTGTTGTTGTCACTGTATTGGGAGCGAGGACATACCGTGGCGCCGCCACGCGGGAGAACCGGCGTGACGCGCAAAGTTGGATTGCTCCGACAGCACTGCCTTGCTCTGCGCGGAGCTGCTTTGCGCGTCGCCCTCTTATTGTTGTTGCCGTTTATTTCAGCTAGACGATATCTGTAAAATACTGTTGTGGCTACGTTATTGATTCTTCAACAAGGTAATTAACTCTTCCGGAAAAAGAATATAGGTTCATTACAATGCAGTTTAGACACCGCGTTGACTGCTGTTGTCGTCTGCTATGGTCACCGGCGAGGATACCGCGCGTGCGCAGTCCGCTGGTTTTTTTTCGGTGAGATAGCATTTTGATGAATGAAAATGAATGAAAAGTAAGCATCAAGATGGTTTTAGCGCGCGGGTTGTGGTAAATACACATAGCTTTTGGCCGCAAGAAAGGCGTGCGACGTGTTTCTCGTGCAATTCATTCATTGTATGTTTGCATCAACAAAGGGGCCGCCGTTGACAAGAAGAAATCGAATTAGCAATTTGTATTCATGCTGAACACGCATACCTCTATGCAGCGCGATGCGAGTGGTTCCTTCATTTTGCGGAAAGCAGCAGGCATAGAGCTGCATTCAATCGCGACCTTTCTCACATGATTTAAGGTGTACACACGACATACGCACATGCGCGCCTCATTAAACCTTGTTATTTTCGAACATGGGGTTCACCTTAGGACGTTGTGGCTTGATCACAATTTAAATTCTCGCCAGTATGACCCCAAGGACACTAGCCTGGAGCACAGTTGTTCGTTGCTTCTCTTTCTGTTGCTTATTTTTCCCGCGTATTCAAGATGGTCGTCACACGGCGATTTTCGATCGCGGTCGAGCCAGTTCATGGCTGCATTTTTCGACGAATGACTCCCGTCCGTATTTTGCACGAAGGGGCCAATAGCGATCGAAAATACAGCGTAAGACCGGACGTATTAGTTCACTCATTTGAATGCACTAGCATAGACTCCGGAACGGGGGGGAGGGGGGCCGTACCCCCCGTCCCTACCATTTTTCTAGAGGGGGCTCGCCCCCCCCCCACTTTCCAACCGTTTACGCTGAAATCAAAATTTTTTGAGAAGAATTTTCAAGCTGGTGGTAGTTAAAAAAAAATTGACGGCAGATCCACGAGGTGAATGATGATGAGATTGGGCGAAGCTCCTGGAAGTAATCATCGGTTAAACCGTGAAATTTCTTCCGTTAATTCGCCTGATAAAAATGACGTGAAACGATTGATTAAATGGCGTCTTTCGTTAAGCAGCTGGCGTCTTTTTGTTTTGCTTTAGAAACATCTGGCGTCTTTTCGTTTTGCTTTTAGAAAACATCTGGCGTCTTTCGTTGGTTTATTTCATCAATCAACGGCGTTCTGAACAAAATTTTTATTGTTTAATCACGCACAGGAGAAATCTCACCAGGCACTACCTTGGAGGTAAACAATGGCTGCTACTGGGAATGAGAGACAGCAGAAGTAGGCTTTTAACACTTCTACTAACGTTTCCTACTGGAACATGCCAATGGCTGCTAATGGGGAATGAGAGACAGAAGAATTCGGCTTTTAGTTAACGCGCACGCTGCGAATTTTTTTTATTGTTCAACAACGCACAGGAGAAATCTCCCACCGGCACCACCTTGGAGGTCAAAGCATAAGGCTGGTTACGCACTACGACTACGACTACGACGAGGGACGAACGGGTGCCGCTTTAAGGAGCTTCGCCCCTAAAAACCCCAGGTGGTCGAAATTTCCCGAGTCCTCCACCACGGCGTCTCTCATAATCAAAGCTGGTTTTGGGACGTACGTTAAACGCCACAAATCAGTCAATCAATCAAAGTGGTGGTTCTGTGGTGCAGTGCTTTCCAAAACACTGGACCACACAACCACGTGGGTTGCGCGGTGTGCCGCAGGTTTTCAGTACTTCCGAAAGTTCCAAAGATTTTGAAATGTATACCAATGTGAAGCGATGCGACGCCGAAGCAAACTCAGAGTGCTGGATGAAGGCGTGATGTCTGTAACTGGGTGAACACACAAGCCCCGCATCGAAGCCCAAAGTTCTCCCATGGGGTGAGCGACGCCCTTCATTCTAAACCTTTCAATAGGTTGTCCGAACCGATATGTAGGAATGTAAACCTTTTCTTCTCCACCTGCACGCGTTGAAGATTATCTACTCGCAGTTAGGAATACCAGGATAGATATAAAACTAATCGGGTCCGAACAAGCATGACTGCGCTTACTTAGGATGAGTCACAGAAATGCATGACGCAATTGATTCGCCGGCTAGGAAGCCCTTAAATACCCGCATTAATTAGCGGCCAAGTCTAAACACTCCTCAATACATTATTCTAGTCTTGTTACATTTTCTTTTTTTTTTTTTAGCGTCTGTAGTGTTTTAGACATAGTCGTAATATTGTTCTCTTTATTGTTTGAATTCCAAGTCACATGTCGTGTCCCGCAACCGCACACACACACACACACACACACACACACACACACACACACACACACACACACACACACACACACACATATATATATATATATATATATAAAGATCATTTTATGGTACCAAATATGCCAACGATTGCCGCTATTGACACGCCACGTGACCTTACCAACGGAGAGTGTATTAGAGAGACTTAGTATGGCGGAAAATCTTCGTGTTAGCGTTAGCGAGTCATGGACGCAATATTTTTGCGGAGTGCTGTTCGATAGCATTCCATAGCTCTATAGTATAACGCGAGATGACGACGCGCCGCAAAACACAAACCTTCGCTGCGCCATCTAAATGCGAATAGTGAAAGTGTCAAAGCCGCTCTAACTCGGAGGCGTTTCGGCCGTTGTTAGTAACTAAAAACAACGCAAGCGCAAAAGAATTAATAAAGAAAGACATTGTGCATAAGAATTACATAAATGTTGCCGTAGTCTCACATGTCAGAGTTTCGCTTTCGCTGTCCATGTGTAATGTGGTCAAAATAGAATACACAACGAAAAGATCGTTGTCTTACCATCGGTTGTCTATTAGCGAAGTAAGAATACTCGAAGTGAAAACCAGAAACATGATTTATTTTAAATCAGCTAGTCCCACAATGATGCAAGACGACATAATAGATGCGAAACGGGCAGCCGTCACTTGTAGGGACCCGCCATGTTCTTCGCGCTAAACAAACTTAGCGAGCGCTTTGCGTCTCCGGTAAATTCGGAAAATAGCGAGCGATCGCTAAACGCAAAGCTGGACTAGCGTGCGTACGCATGCGCAGTCTGACCCCGATAAATGTTAACGTTTAGCGGGACGCAACTCAAAACTTAAGCTGCACTAAAACCATATATTATTTCAGCGCGAATAGACGAAGTAGGCACACGAAAGAAGTGACAGGCGCTGACCGTAAACGCATTATTGAAGGGAAATGGCATATACGAGCGCGCACAAGCGATGATGCAAATTTGTAAAATATTAAATGGCTAAAATGAATTAAAACAATAATTGATTTCATTAATATTATAGTAAATAATAATACATAATATGCATTTTAAATAAATTAGAATCGACAAATACTGAGAACAAAAATAATCAACGCAACATGCAAAGACGACAATAAGTGCCCCCCCCCCCCCACACACACACACTCCGAAAAAACGTTCCGGAGTCCCTTTGCACTAGTACGCTGCAAGGTGTAACTTATTGTGGTCTAAATGATTCAGTGAAACTATCAGTGTCCAGCATCTGCACCTTCATCGATAAGCCGTATGACACTCCGCGACTGCTGATAGAAGGAGAATCTGTGTTTGAAGCTGGCCACGTCGTCGTCCTGCAGTGTAAAGGGGAGAGAGAGAGAGAGAATATTTTATTGATGAAGCCGGAGATGTTAGCCTGGTTAATGGCCTGGGTGTAAAAGGGGAAGAAGTGATACTGGCTGGGTTCATTTTGCAGACGACGTCATTTAGAAAATAAGTTTCCAATAACTCTGAGCGCACTTTTCAGCTTTTGTGGTCGCTAGGTGTCCGTGAACGTGAAATAAACGCGAAGCGACGATGTTTGTAGATAAAAACGCTGGCGAATGGCCCTTGAAAGCGCGCGTGAACTGCGTGAACCGTCCGCTTCGGCGGAGGCTCGGCGCGAGGTGGGATCGTGGGGTCACGTGATCCAACTTTGCACGTCAGAACGACCGCAGCGCCAGCCCCTCCAGTGGTGGCCCTCGCGCCCAATAGCATTGTGAAGCGTCCACAGCATAGCGTCATTTGATTATTCTTGTATTTATTTGCGCTGTTGTTCAGTGGCCTTTGTTTTAAGTGCATTAGAAACTTGCGCATTTGTGCTGTTGAGTGACCATACCTTTCTCTAAATCGTTTTTGCTACTTCAGGGCACGTGAAAACACCACCGATTATGTTGTAAAGGTGCTATGTCTTCCTGACCTCCATGCGTCTTAATTGTGCATGCACATATCTGTGCTTCATGCTTTATATCATTTTTGTGGAGCTGTGAATAAAAAGCGTTACTGCAGTGGCAAATATAGAAACACTAAAATTGATTACTTGTATGGGTTTCGTGTATTATGCTTGAAGCCAAGTGCAATGAGGTCCCCCCAAAATATCATAATGTAAAGCACACTGTCATCATGCACCTGAGTAGAGGAGGAGTAGTGGAGGGAGTGGCAGAGGTAGTTGTTGTGGGAGTAGTTGAGGGTGTGGACATTGGGTATGAATGAAGCATCTTGTCTA
Source organism: Hyalomma asiaticum (assembly GCA_013339685.2). NCBI lineage: Eukaryota > Metazoa > Arthropoda > Arachnida > Ixodida > Ixodidae > Hyalomma > Hyalomma asiaticum. Next base: position 7,689 of record JABSTT010005518.1, on the reverse strand, counting down.
TTATATTTTGACTGAGGGCAGGATGAGGACAGGGAGGGTTAGCTGGAGGAATAAGTCATGCATTTTGTTTTCAACTTTTCTTTGCGCAGCAACAGAGTTTAAAGGGGGAGTATGCATTGCTCTGCAAGTAGCCCCTGGGCGATTGCAAAGGTAGCGCTAACCAAGATTTGCCAGCTGCATAATGTGTGTGCTTTCCACAGACTTCTCTGCATCTATGTAGCCGAATATAGCAGCTTGCATTATGTCAGAAGTGAGAATAAATGCTATGAATGAGCTTAGTTTTCTCTATTGGTTGGCACGGGGGTCTTATGTGAGGATTTATGAAAGACAGTGTTCACAATGGGGTAATATTTCTGTTTAGGAACATGTGGTACAATGCTGATTAATTGAATCAGAGTGAAGGTTTTCACTACAGCAACCTGTGCTGATGATCCTGTAGACATTACATTGTTCTTGGCTGTTTAACGTAGTGCTACTAGTACTATCCGTACTAGACTCTCGAGCCAAACCTTGGATGCCCTCACAGGATGTGCTGTCAAAATCTGAGAGTTGTCCCACAATATTAAAGCAAAGCTTAGGCCTCCACAGTTCAATTCTGCAGGCACTCTACCTCTAGTGAGAGTGAAGTTATAGTGTCGTAGTGTCTATGATAATGTAATACTGCTTTGTGATGCACTATATGTCGGAGCTCTCCTCCATTAACTACATCTTCTAAGGACCAATGTGCATGCTTGTTCATGGCATATAGTAACTAACATTGTACATCCTGCTGGCATATTTTTTTTACTATTGCCCATCTTAATGATATTGACAAAAAAATTCAAAGCATATCCATGGAGTGAATGATGATGAGTGGGCGAAGCTCTGGATGTTCATCGTAGATTGTGCCGAGTTCCAGATTAATTTAGTTGATGTGCACGCTACGAATCCTTATGGTTCATCTACGCACAAGTGAAATCTCCCACCGGCACTTCATTGCAAGTCAAGATGCAGTGCCTATATTTATATATATATGGGTGCCCGGTGAACGGTTCTCCAGTGCGAGCAGTCGGTATTTTTCAAGCAAGAAACTCGCTAGAAGATGCTGCCTGCGTCAAGCTTGTCTCTCGCGGATGAGGATGCGTTCTCCTTCTTTGCGAGCTGGTAGTGCGTGCAGCAAAGAAAGAGTGTTTTGCATAGTCAACACGCGCCTTTCGCTCTCTCTGTCTCTCTCTCTCTCACAAGACAGCAGATGGAAGAGTGAGAGAGCTCGCGTGCCAGGAGGCACGCTCCGAGGGCGTGCCTCCCGCACGCGCCCTCCTAGTAGCGCGTTCCTAGTAGGTAACGCGTTACTACAACGGACGGACAGACCCAAACCTTAAGGAGCTTCGCCCCTAAATATGGCTTCTACGTGCACTTTAAAATTTGTGCGGATTTCCTGCTTCCATCAACACCTGTGTAAGCACAAGTGCCAGTGATCGTTACAGTAGAAGTTTTGCAGTCCAAGTCCTTTTGTAAAAGACACATTTGATTGGTCATTCCAGAGCACTATTGTAACACCGAGCTATGTAGGACAACACGAGCGCTGTGGTTGCAGCAGTGGTAGCTGTTGTTGTGAGAGTGTTGTATGCATGCAGTGAATTCCTTGTCTAGTGGTACTTCACGGGGTTTTTCACTGGCCCATTGAGTATGTTTTGTTTGTTATAAATGCAGTGAAAGCTTGTGTAACCGTGTCGATGAGCGATGTGACATTCCAGTTCCTTGGTCCAAGCCACTCATGCAAACACACATCAAGACATAGCACCTTTACACAACCAAATATGCCATCAGTGGTGCGTTGTTGTATTTTGCATAATAACGTAAAACCGTGATTTAGTGAATTTAAATCAGTCGATGACAGATTTGTCGGACTTTCTCCGGAACGTAAAAACAACCAAAAAATCGGACGGTAAAGAAAATGAATGTATTCGAAAAATGCAGAATTTTACTTATATTGTCTGATCAAAAGAGTGTCAAGGACGAAGTACCACGCTTCAAAATGGTGCAACCGGCATGTTTGATGCATGTGAGGGCCACGATGGAGTTGTTTGAATCGAGTTCAAATTATTGTGAGTCTACTGTATATATAGCCCGTATAACTACAAAGCACTACTTTGTATTAATGCATTACCATGAGTGCTTCGGCTTCAGGGCAGGACTGCGTACTTTCGCACGTTCGTGTCTTAACTACGCTCTCTTCACAGGTCTATTCCATCACCACTTGACAAATTCTAGCAGTATATTCAGTACTGCTTTAGCTCATGCTGAAGGTGTCTTTCCTTTAGAGAGTCTGTAGGAAATTATAGGCTGTCTGATAATTCGTTATTACTTTACAATGTTACTACGTCTAAGAGGTGTCATCAATTTACTACACCTTCTCAGGACTTGTGTTTGTACATAGTCATGGTAGATACTTAGTGTTGGATATCTCACTGCGTCATTTTTCGACAGCTCTTTGTTTATCGTTCGGGAGAATACAACCATTGTTTAGGTGTTCACTAACAAAAGGTAACTGTGTGTGGTTTTTCTGGACTGTCGTTGTATTTACTCGGAAAGCTGTATGTGCTGAAACATCAGTTGTACTTGTCCTTACTTATGTAAGAAATAAAGAAGATAAAGAGTGTTTCCATGTTTATAATACTCTCGAACCTCATTATAATGTAATGGGATATAACGAAATAATGGATACAACGAAGCAAATCATATTCCCCTTGAAACCTTCATAGACATACATGCATTTTAAACCTCGTTTTAATGAATTAAATTTATCCTAATGCATATAACAAACTGAAATCATCTCTGAAACTGTACATCAGCATGCGTTTCACGCCACAAAAATTGCCTCCTGCAGTAATCCCATCCTGGCGATTGAAAAATCCCATGGCTCAATGAAACTGCCGCGCATTCCCGCACGTAGACACTTGCAAGCAGGGATGCACACCGATATGTACAGTCAACAGCAAAAGTTTGCGGGACCCGAAACTTCGGGAAAACCTATACTACCGTTTAGCCTCGCAATGTAGCCTCGAATTAAAAGTTTCATTGGGTAGATGTTTTTGCGGGCGGTGTACAGACTGCAACATTTAATTCGAGGCCATGTTGCGAGGCTGAGCGGTAATACGGGTTTTTACGAAGCTTCAGATCCCCCAAACTTTTGGTGTTGACTGTACTGTTGCCTTCCTCCATCCTGTTGCTGTCTTCATTTGGCATCCCTGCTTATCATTTTTCTCACAGCAGCTAGATATCAAAACATAGCCTCTGAGATCGTAACACGGCCATCTTTGAGGTCATGCTATTCACACACTCAGATAGCGCGCTGTGGAGATATGAGGGACAAATGTTGAGTGAGCAGTTGCTTGCATGTGTGCCAGAGAAGTTAGTGCATACACTCATGCGATTGCTACCAAATGCTGCTGTCGCTAGGCTTTGCCTCCGAGAGTGCATCAGCGGTGCAGGAACATTGGGAACCACAAGCCAGCAATGGCGCGGCGATGTTCGTTAGCCTATGCATTGTGTGCGTCGTAGCAGCGTGGACGGCGCTCGGTTGTCTGCTTTGTAGTGCTTGTTACGACGAACATAGTTTCACTGGTTGACTGTTTGACAGCATCGCTGTTTCTCCAGTTTTGCGGTAACGTGGATGAGCGGCTCGCTAAACAGAAGCGGAAGACAATCGTGTTTGGATGGAGCGTGGCCTGTTGCAACCGGCTGCCGATTTTGCATGGTACTGACGAGTGGCTTTCGTATTTTTTTTAATACTGCATTTATAAAACTTCATTGCATGTGTGGCTTTACCGTGGGCCACACAATGCTGTATTCTTATTTGCACAGTAACATTTTCGCACGTGAATGTGAAATATTGCAATTAAGGGCAATAATGGTTATAAGGAAATAATGGATATGACGAAGTAATTCCTGTGTACCCCTTAGACTGCATTATAACGAGGTTCGAGGGTATAATGTTAAGTGTACAGACAATCACAAGCCCATTTTTTGCGTCATGGTATCGAATCTTTTTTCTTTTTCATTTGGCCATTTGCTTTACATTACAGCTGAAATGTATGTACCTGTGCTGTTCTATGATAGTCATTAATGAATGACTTCCTCTTGAAGAAGCCCATCATAGTGGTGTCATATTTCTTCAATTTCTCTGAACACTTTGCTCTGTCTCACTATTCTGATGCAGGTTGAGTTTAGAAATGACCCCATTATTTGCTCAAAAGAAGTCTGCAATCTCACTTTTTGTTAGGGACTGTGACTTTGTTACATTTCAGACATCTGCTTGATGAATGATGCTATGTGGCCCCATGGTACTAGATTTGGTCAGTTTGTTGCATTTGTTCTCTGGTTGTCACAAGGATACTTGGAGCTTTGTTTTATTGCCTCTTATAGGCTTAGCTTTTACACTGTTTTTCTGCATAATGAGCACATATTTGCTGCAACTAATCATTGAATCATTTTACACATCATTGAGTTGTACATGCTTCACCGCACTGAATAAATTACTTGGTGAATGCTATGAATAGGCACGATGTATTTCGACATTTACAGGAATAGAGTAACAAATCAGTAGCATAATCATTTACTGCATGTTTCAAGGCAGGATTTGTGATGTGCGTCATGTGCAAATGTTATTGGACTTTGTATGCAGTTGTGTCGACAAATTTTCTTTAGGAGTAATAATTATTTTGGAACTGCTGCGGTATATCTAGCCTTTCCTGATACGTACCTGCATAGGTCCCAGCATTGAATTATGAAGCTGTGCAGTCACTGCAGTCATCGTGATTTTTTTTTTTTAATGGATTGTCACAAATGTTTCACAAAAGCGCCGCATGGAAAACTATCCCCATAGCTCACTGATGCTTCAAGGCACGTTATAAGCAGGTTCGCGAGGTGCGATGCAGAAGACGTAGTACGTAGTGATGCTTGTGCCATAAAAGTGAGCTCTGGCTTTGAGCATTAAGTGTGATTGCTTCTTCCTTTTAGTGAAAGCACCCAACCTTATCACACTGGTTGTCCTTCACTGGTGGTCATGTAATGTGCACAAGACGGAATTGGACTGAGATGTGGTATTCGCTTACAAGAAGCTACATGCGGATTTCTTGAAGCCACTCTGTAATGTAGTGGTATCCCCCTAAAAGCATTTCACTCAGATGTTTCGAGACTGCTCTCTTAGAACAGCTTGTTTTCTTGGGAGTGAAATCAGCTGAAGAATGTTGTACATTGGTCTTGAGTCAGTGCACTTGATGACTGCTCGAATGAAAGTGGACTTCTTGGCCTTAAAAAACATATGAAAAGCCAGCAGGAAACAAATTTGTCTTCGTCCAGGAATTGACTCTGGGACCAGCACCCGTCGGGGATTTTGCATATTGTCTCGTGCTTATGATTGTTCGTGAATTCGCCCGCACGCAGCTCATCTGTAGCCCACCACTTAGCCCAGTTGGTCTGGTGGTAGCTCTGGAAATGTGTAGGCCCTGCTTTAGTACTCCAGACCAAGAGGAGTTCTTTGCCCATGAAGCACTTTTCCTTTCTGGGAAATCCCTCTTAAGTTTCCTGTAGCTTAGTTTTAAAAGTTGGTGTTCCGAGTTCTGCTTTCACGAGCGCGAATTAATTTCGATAACATGACTTGCCCACAGTTCAAGCCTAGCAACCTTTCATTCTGCTTTGGTCACTATCCTTTGCATCAGAGACACCGTATTCGAGAAATTTGACATATGAACACTGTGGTACCGTAAACTGAATGATCCAATTACAGGATATTTCATTCTCCGCTGTGCAGTTTGTTAACCATCACGTGTCATTAACTGAACGTGTATATTAAGCCATTACAATGGTACAGTGTTGCTTCAATTGGCAGGGGAGTGTTAGAGTACTATATGTGGCATGTACTTAAAGCTTGATTTAATAAAATAGCCCTGTGAGATGAAATATTTTATAGTAACTGCTCCAAAAATATATAACTACCATAAGATGCACCAAATCAGGTAATTCTGTTGTACGGAATCTCAGAAGGTGGAGTAATGGTAATGTAAGTGAAAGTTGTTGTCCACCTGTTATAAACAGGTGGCATGAAACTACAAATTTTCCCAGTCAGTTATTGACTTCGCTACCCACCTTTCTGGGATTTTTGATATATTCGTTGCCTTGTGCTTAATATTCCACTGAATTCAGCCCCCCACAGCCACTTGCTAGCTTCATGTTTGACTCGGTTGGCCTTAGTAATCGACAGACAGGGGTGTATAGACAGATGTGTGCCCCGACTTGATCTCAGGATCGAGACGAACCTTTTGTAAAGTAATAATCTCTTTCCTTAGAAATTGCTATGGATTTCCTGTGCCTTTGCGCTACAAATGGGTGTGCGAAACCTTGCTTCATGACCACGTATTGTTTTTGACAACACAGCTGACTTTCCATTCTAATGCAGTAGAAAACAGCACTTGATATATTCGCAACTTTTATAGGATAATTTTGCTTGTGATTTCGTTCTCTATTGGTAATACTTGTCTCTTCCTCTCTTAGGTGCATAGCATGACCTATCAAAGGACTCTATGGTCACCACAAGATGGACAGCATTATATTCATGAACACCTCCATTTTTCTCTCTAGTTGAACAGATTATGCCACTTTTTGTTCACAACTGCGTTTTGTATTTAAGTGGCACTTTGTATGTGATCCTTTCTGTGATGTCCTTTGTGCACAACATGACTTCATCTTTTCTGCTATGCCTATGCATTTTTCTTTCTATACTCCATCACATTCATTTCATTGAGCCTGATCATTGCTTTGTTGTCTAGGTGTTGTAAGAGAGTAGAGTTCATTCACTTGAATAACTGTAGTGTGCAAGCATTGCTTATTGATAATTCAACTGCTTAGAAGACTAAACCAAAGCACTGAAAAGTGGACTGTGTTTCTACTGGGTATTTCTTTGTACTTCTGTCTTTTTAGTGTTTTCATAACTTGGTGATGCTTGATTCCTCTTAAAGTAGGCTTGTCCATGCTCTTTCAAGCATCGCATTGAAGTAACAGGAGGTCCTGTTGAACTACAGTGCAAGCAGAGACAGAGATTACAAGATGACGACGATGAACAGAATGCTGAGCACGTCATCTTGTTCTTGCAGTCCCTGCTTTTGTTTGTGCCATAGCCACAACACCACTACTACTACTACTACTGTGCCATAGTTCATCGTGCATCACCAATTATCTAAATTTTCACATATCTACCTCTGTTATTGTACTCTGTCCTGCCATTAAGATAAGCATATATTCTGTTGTTTCTTATGGGGCATGCTTACACTTATGCATTTCAGAAGTAACAGTGTAGCATGGAAGCATGATATTATGGGGCAAGGAAGTGAGGTGTAATGTGTAGAAGTGTCTCAATATCAATGAAATTTTGGATTACAAATGTCCATCTCCAAATATTGAGCCAAATATGAACTTTCAGCAGTAATATGTATTCTCACACATATCATCATCATCCTCATCAGCAGGTCCACTACAGGATGAAGGCCTCTCCCAACGATTTCCAATCCACCCTATCCTGACCGAGTTGGTTCCACTTTATGGCCGCAAACTTTTTAATTTCACACATAATTATGTAACAAAGTCACAGTAACAATCTGGGAATGCAAAATACAGGGTGTCCCACGTAACTTGAGCCAATAATTTGAAAAT
>JABSTT010005517.1:0-18342 GCA_013339685.2 Hyalomma asiaticum | reverse complement strand
TCCAAATATTGAGCCAAATATGAACTTTCAGCAGTAATATGTATTCTCACACATATCATCATCATCCTCATCAGCAGGTCCACTACAGGATGAAGGCCTCTCCCAACGATTTCCAATCCACCCTATCCTGACCGAGTTGGTTCCACTTTATGGCCGCAAACTTTTTAATTTCACACATAATTATGTAACAAAGTCACAGTAACAATCTGGGAATGCAAAATACAGGGTGTCCCACGTAACTTGAGCCAATAATTTGAAAATGAAAGGCACTTCAGCGGCGGAGGTATCGATGGAGGGGCTTGATAGGGTAACAGACCACGAACACACGGCTACGAAAAAAGGACACAGAGAACGAAGAGCACCTCGCAAGAAATAACTAAAAATATGTATTTTATGACACGAAAATCACTTATTAACAAGCAATGCGTCAATGCAAAATATCGCGAGGGTCAACGCAGTTGTGCGCAGCTTCAAACAATGTATACACACGACAGATGTAACAGTGCAATTGTAAGCATTCCAATGCCGCGGCCGCACTGTACAGTGCAACTTCGACATCAGGGCATGGGTTCTTCTTTGTAAGTAATCGCAGCTCATTGGAGAGAAACTAGTGGCCACATTAATTAAGCAACGATAGACCACTGCATGGTGCTACAATTGGTCGCCGGGTTCATCGGCGTGCCGGGATCACACTTAAACGCTGACGCGAACTGGTCCACGCGTCGCAGATGCGCGTTGCACGCTTCGCCATCGTCGCCATCTTCGGCGCCCCCGGAGCACAGCGCGAAGCACGAAGCCATGAAGAACACCTCCTCCGACGAGTGACCCTCGAGGCCCTTTATGGCGTAGTCTTCCGTGCCCCACTCACGCTGGTACGCGTAGAAGGACGTCCTGATCGCAGCCGCGCGTAACATCGCGAGTAATTCCTCGTCACTGGCTGTAGCGTTCGCCATCTGGTTCCCCACGCAGTGGTGACTTGGGAAAATGCTCGCGACATCCGCCACGGAAGCACCGTACGCCGCGATGAGCAGCTTGGCAAGAGCGAACGCTGTGGTGCTGCCAATACCCGCGTAGTTGAGCGCCGCAGTGGCGTCTCCATCGAAGTGCGGTAGGGCTAAGGCATACGGCATGAGAACGAAGTCCCTGTCCATCAAGACCAACAACGTCGCGTATTCTATGGCTGAGTAGACGTCGGACCGCAGGAACCCTCCTGCCGTGTGCGGGACGGGCGCGTTGCGCCAGTTTTGAACTAGGGAGTCGGTCATGTCGACTGCACTGTCCTCGCCCTTCACGAAGGAGGCGTGAACGACGTGCCACGGCACCTCTCCCGTCTCCCGCTTTTGCAACACCTGCACATCGGCGTTGAAATGCTCCCAGTTGTGCAGACGAAGCAGGAAGGTCCTGCACACGGACTGAATGAGCTTGTGGGCAGCGAACCTCGTCCTGTCGTCCATTACGATATCGTTGTAGGCAGAAAACACTTCGGTGCCGGCGATTAGAAATGCCCTGGCGAGGCACGAGGCGCCTTGCACTAGATGTGCCCTGCCTTTGCTACCGTAGAGGTTGATCTGGAGCTGCTCGTTGGCGTACGGCGCCGCGACTTGCACTACGCACCAGGACAGGAACGTGTGCATGCTCTCTCGGCCGGTAGCCTTCCACAATTCCAAGAACTGCAGGAAGAATGTCTCCGATCGAGTCGAGACGATAATGCGGCCAGTCTCGTTCGAGGGCACGAAAGGGTTGACGGCTTCGCGCCATTCATCTTCCGTCACGTGGTCAGCGCCACCGAGAGAGATGTTCACGTCTAGCGCCACATCGTAACTCGAGCGGTCAACCCTTTGCGGTAGCGTGCTGAAGGCGGCCGTATCCAGGTCGTTCACGGTGCGGAAGTCCAGAAGGTCTGCGTCGTCATCCTTAAAATTGGCCCTGAGGATACTGAAGTAGGCCTCGCGTTCTGAAATGCCATCGTAAAGCTCTACGAACCTGTCGTGAAGGATGGCGAACATTCTGGACGGTTCTATGCGAACGAACACATCTCTGCTCTTTGCTTCTAGCGTGACGTCGAAGATCGCGCCCCAATGAAGCACGAGGGAAGAGCGAATCAGCGTGCGCAGAACGTCGGGTTTCGATGACCTGCGAGGCCAGACGATGTCTTCACTGCGCAGCGCTTGCCGGACAGCATTCAGCTCGTCGTGCGTCCCTTGCCTTACGGAATCGCAGCTGCGGTACAGAATGGCCGCCTTTTGCAACGCGCTGTGCTGTTCCTGCGTCGAAGGTACCGGCACGCGAAGCAACGTTTGTCCGATGCTCTCCAACTCGGCCACGAAGGACATTTCGGCCACCGACATGTCGTGCTTCCGCCGCCATCCATCGCACACGAACTTCCCGAAGTTGTCGCACGGTTTAACGGAGGCGTTCATAGAATTCCGTAGGCTCCTGGAAAATTCGGAGCAAGCGCTCGTCGCGCACGTTTTCTGCGTTTGTCTCTTGTGGCCAACGTAAGCGGCGAGTAGCAGGAGCAGGGTAACGCAAGCGCTGATAGCAGAGAATACCGCGACGCTAGACTTGCCTGACCACTTCGAGATCCCGCGTTTCTGCGACAAAGAATAATAAAAAAGAAAGTCATCCCTCTGAGCATGACAACCACCTAGGTGCAAATAAAGTGGAGTAACCTTAATTATAAAGCAATGTAGAGTGACACTTCGTACACTGTCCTAGACGAAAATTGCGGTTGATAAGAACAGCAGCAAATAAAATTTTATATTGAGCCTTGTCACTATAATGTCCGATGTAGCATTACTTCATAAACTTGAGACAGACACATCGAAATGCATCTCGTTTCCCGAGTCTCATGCTTTTTGTATATGTATACACCTTGACTGTGATGGACAGCCACAATGAGGCTATTGTGAACATTCTCTTTTTTTTCTGCGTTCACTTAGAGAAAAGTGGCTTAGTAGAATTTGTCTTTGGGCGAGTTGGTTCATGCTTCAAACGGGAGAAAAAACGGAGCGCTAACAAAACAACACACAAAAAGAAGGAGGCTACACACAGGACTGGCGCGAAAAAGAAAGAAAAAGAAGAAAAAGAAGAAAGGATGGTGAATGGTTTCTTCGTACATCGCATCAGGCTTCTGTGGTTGATGAGGCATTTGCGGCATAATGCACACTTTATTGCCTTCGACGTTTTTGGGCAAGAAAAAAAGCATTTATCAAAGGATTTTTTTCCTCAACAACGTACTGCGCTTGTGTGTCATATATCCTGCCATGCTGCTGTTTCCTCCATTAGCTGGGACGTACAAATGTGGCACGCGGGGAACTCGATCGCTTTGGAATTCCGCAGCTAGAGCAGATTTCCCATTGTTTCTCTGGCTCCCTAACGCCGTAAACCTTCCTTGTGCGAATTCCTGCTGCATGTTTATTGCACTGCTGACGCTTATTAAAGGGCAACTCCGGCGATTTTTCAGTGTCCACTGATCTTAATGAAATTTTCAATATGTATTCCCCTCGGCACTTTAATAACATATTCCAAACCAGGCGGTTGCAAGTCATTTAGTTTTCCTGGAAACGAATTTTAAAATTTTTTAGCGGATTCCCCTGCGGGCCACCCTGTGTTTTTGACGTCATCACCTTCAACACTGCCTACCCGAGCCTGCGGGACTTCAAAAGCAAAACGGCGGTACTTGAGCGTTCAAATCGTCGCTGTCAAGTTCCGAAAAGCTAACTCGATACATCGTCGGATGACCTCGCCACTGTCATTTTTCTCCATATTTCTGACGGCGGAAGGCTATGACGTCATCGCATACGCTTCAAGAAACGTCTACCCGTTTCGGTTTCGGTTTGAACACGTCTTTCGGTCGGTTATTTAAAATTATTGGTGCGTTTCTGAGCGAACTGAGTCACCCTGGCTGCTACAGGGCTATCAGTACTATTCGAAAACATTGATATCAGAACATGGTGAAAAACCGCCGAAGTTGCCCTTTTACGCCACCTCGGCGGAGGTATGCGGCGGCTGCATTCGATGGAGGCGAAATGTTGAGGCCCGTGTGCTGTGCGATGTCAGTGCACAAAGAAACCCCGGCGGTCGAGATTCCGGAGACGTCTACTACAGCGCCTCTCAGACAACAGCTGGTTTGGGGACGTTACACCCCACAAACCAATCAAATCAAATCGGCGGAGGTATCGATGGAGGGCTTGATAGGGTAACAGACCACGAACACACGGCTACGAAAAAAACACAGAGACGAAGAGCACCTCGCAAGAAATAACTAAAAATATGTATTTATGACACGAAAATCACTTATTAACAAGCAATGCGTCAATGCAAAATATCGCAAGGGTCAACGCAGTTGTGCGCAGCTTCAAACAATGTATACACACGACAGATGTAACAGTTCAATTGTACGCATTCCAATGCCGCGGCCGCACTGTACCAGTGCAACTTCGACATCAGGACATGGGTTCTTCTTGTAAGTAATCGCAGCTCTGGAGAGAAACTAGTGGCCACTTAATTAAGCAACGAAGACCACTGCATGGTGCTGCAATTGGTCGCCGGGTTTCATCGGCGTGCCGGATTCACACTTAAACGCTGACGCGAACTGGTCCACGCGTCGCAGATGCGGCGTTGCACGCTTCGCCATCGTCGCCATCTTCGGCCCCCCGGAGCACAGCGCGAAGCACGAAGCCATGAAGAACACCTCCTCCGACGAGTGACCCTCGAGGCCTTTATGGCGTAGTCTTCCGTGCCCCACTCACGCTGGTACGCGTAGAAGGACGTCCCTGATCGCAGCCGCGCTACATCGCGAGTATTCTCCTCGTCACTGGCTGTAGCGTTCGCCATCTGGTTCCCCACGCCAGTGGTGACTTGGGAAAATGCTCGCGACATCCGCCACGAAGCACCGTACGCCGCGATGAGGAGCTTGGCAAGAGCGAACGCTGTGGTGCTGCCAATACCCGCGTAGTTGAGCGCCGCAGTGGCGTCTCCATCGAAGTGCGGTAGGCTAAGGCATACGGCATGAGAACGAAGTCCCGTCCATCAAGACCAACAACGTCGCGTATTCTATGGCTGAGTAGACGTCGGACCCGCAGGAACCCTCCTGCCGTGTGCGGGACGGGCGCGTTGCGCCAGTTTGTGAACCAGGGAGTCGGTCATGTCGACTGCACTGTCCTCGCCCTTCACGAAGGAGGCGTGAACGACGTGCCACGGCACCTCCCCGTCTCCCGCTTTTGCAACACCTGCACATCGGCGTTGAAATGCTCCCAGTGTGCAGACGAAGCAGGAAGGTCCTGCCACACGGACTGAAGAGCTTGTGGGCAGCGAACCTCGTCTGTGTCCATTACGATATCATTGTAGCAGAACACACACTTCGGTGGCCGGCGATTTAGAATGCCCTGGCGAGGCACGAGGCCCGCCTGCACTAGATGTGGCCCTGTCTTTGCTACCGTAGAGGTTGATCTGGAGCTGCTCGTTGGCGTACGGCGCCGCGACTTGCACTACGCACCAGGACAGGAACGTGTGCAATCTCTCTCGGAGGGTCTTTCCACTTCCTCACCCTAAACTCACTCGTCCGCAGTCTTCGGCCTTCAGGATGCTCCAAACGGGGTCTTTCCCTTCGCGAGGCAGGTTTAGTAACTTCTCGCCCAACGTTGAACCGCATTGTCCGAACTGTGGAGAGGCTTACTGCTCACTAGCTCACATGCTCTGGCAATGTCCTGCGTTACGTGACACAGAGTTCAGCAAAGAAGAGGACTGGGAGGAAGCCCTGAGAAGCGGCGACCTTTCGGTTCAACTTCGGGCTGTCCAGAGAGCCTGCGAGAGGGCGGAGGGCCACGGTCTTCCTGTCCCTGCGTGGGAGCGGCCCGCAACTGCTACAGGATCCCCCTAGAAGGGACGTCCAACTGCATTTTCTCCGGACCAAAATAAAGTTCTGTGCCTGCCTGCCTGCCGGAGCCCTCCACTACGGCCTTTCTCTCCTCTCTATATCTTTCACTCCCTCTCCCCCTTCCCCACGGACGCTTAGCCGTGCTCCTACATGGGCTGCAGAAATTAGCGTCCTTTCCTAACCGAACCACAATAATATAATAATAATAATAATAATATAATAATAATAATAATAATATAATAATAATAATAATAATAATAATAATAATATATAATAATAATATAATAATATCCCCCAGCGCCTTAACATATACGCTTCTATTTCCACCAAAACCCACACGCGGCGAGTTAGAATCCTGCGTTCCCAGACCCTTTAGTAACGGTTTTGACCGCTTCACCTATCCCGCCTCTTGCCCTAGCCGTGAGGCGTCTGTGACGTGGATGACATAGGCATGTCTTTCTCCTTGCATCCAGCGAGGAACGTACCTGTGCAGCGGTTGAACAGCGCCTGTCCATTGCTGCGCGCACAGTGACAGCTTCGTTCAGCTTGAACACCTGCGACCGCCTGTATCCGCTGCGCGTCGTGGTGTCAGGGTTGTCCAGGTTGCCTTCCGACGGACGCGACCTGCGTCCCGGCATCGAGGCCGTGTTGGCCGCCTCGGTCGATTGCCTGCTCTCGGAGCCGCACGTCTGCTCTGCGGGTAGAACTGACACGACAATCGGGTAGGCCTCCGATGAGAGTTCCGCTGCGCCCATCATCTCCGAGAGGGCTTTCTCCGTGGCGGGGAGGGGCAGGCTTGTCTTTCGGAGCTCCGCTAGAGAATGGCGCCTGGGGGACTCACGGTCGTGCTTGACGTTTTCACTGTCGCAGCTCCCTAGAAAGCGCTGGCCTTTTAGCTCTTCAGGTGCGTGGTGTTCATCGGGACTGCTGGAATGCGATGCCCATCCTGGCGAGGTGATACTTCCGTAGGACGCTGAGGCCGGCTTCACTTGCGGCAGTTCCAGGTGGCCAGAAGGGACGACACTTTGGGCTTCGTGCAGGCCGCCGCCGTTGCCATCGAGCTCGCTGGCTCGGACGGGCGCAACGTCGGCGGCTCCGTCTCCCTCTTGTCTGCTGCTTTGATGCTGACTCGCTTCCTGGCCGATGGTCGTGCCAGTCCCCGAGCGTTCGGTCGTTTCCAGCGGGGCTGCGTCGACAGCTGACAGGCCCGCTGCTGTGGAAGAAACTGCTTCGCCTTCAGGGCGCCTGGGCTTGGTCGCTTTCTTTTTCCTCCTGGGTGCCTCCTTTGCCACGGCCGTGTGTTCCCTGCTATTGTGTCCCTTCTGCGCTTGCTTCGCCGAGGGCTTCGGTTTCTTTGAGCGCCTCACAGATTTGGACTCTTCAGTGTCTTGCTTCTTTCCTTCCATGTCGCGTAAGGTGCCCGTGAAGTCTAATCTGCAATAACCTTTTTGGATAAACGAGGTTGTGCGCTAGCTCGCGGATGCTTCTTCTTCTTCTTCTTCTTCTTCTTATGATGACGTTCCTAACGCGCGCGGCTATATAACACGCAGGTAGAATATAGCTAGCCTAAACCAAACAAACAACTGAGATTATAGTCTTAATAAGATTTCAATGCACAGGGGACTTGAATCACTACAGTAGTAATCCAAACTGGACACGTTTCTTTCGTTTGTTTCTTTTGCTTTTTGTTGTTCTGTTCATGTTTCTTGTTAAAAAGATAACGCGACGTTTCTCTTTCGTTAATCGCAGGAGCGCGTGCTAATTGAGAGTGGTTGGTTAATCCTCGGAACATGTTCAAAAGTATGCGGAAGATGGCTAGCCTTAATTAAAAGAGCAAAATAATAATGAAGCAGTATGAAACAGTAATCAGAATATATTGATTGGGGAAACAGCACGGGCCTGGTTTAGCCTCATATTTTATTGAAAGCAACAGGAGACAAAGATGGGCGGATCCCGCGAATACGTGGGAATCGACGTCAAGCAAAGCCTTACGTCCAGGTCGGAAAACGCCCTCGCAGTAGTGTTGCGGCAGTCGGCAACCAACGACAGGGCCTAACGGAACCGATGTCTGTCGCAGTCGGGGCGTATACCGTTCCATATTCGTCCCTTCCCAAGTATTTTGCAAGTACCCACATGTCTTCGCCGAGAAACAAGTCGCGCTGTTCTCGCAAGGCCCGTTGTCTTGTTGCCCGTCGTCGTCAAGCGAAGCTTGCATGGACCTGTCTAGAAATTCCCGAGCGCCACTACCGGCGAGCCCAAGGCAGTTTGGGAATCTGGAGGAGCAGCCGCCGGGGGCTCATCCAGAATGTTGATTGTTAACTGGGGGGAGGGGGGGGGGCAAGGGGGTGTGTTATGAGTAAAGTGCACGTATTTCAAAGTGCGCGCCATAAAAAAGTGAAAGCAAGACGAAGACGACGTTGGCACGAGCGCTAAAGAAGAATAAAATAATGAAGAACAGGAACACCAATCCGAAAAGGCCACAAGTACAGCTCTGAGCAATCGGAAAACGACACGAAGAGACAAGAACACCAATGATGAAGGCCCACGATGAAGATGGGTGATAAAAAGCGCCAAGAGAACGGGCGAAGGGGGGACCAGGGAGAGACCGGGGGGAAGAACCGGAGGAGACGTGGCTGAGGCGTGGTGGAAGGAAGAAGCTGACCAGGGCGCGGGAGTGGCGGCCGAGTTCCTGTGGCAAGGCCGCTGCAGGCTCCCACCTGGGCGTGTACCCGAGCGGTACAGCATCTGGCGTTGGCCAGGCTTTCCATCGGCTTCCCATCGTCTGGCGTTGGCCAGACATTCCACCGGCTTCCCATCGTCTGGCATTGGCCATGCACAACTGCGTCCCCGGCTCGTTGTCCGAGCGTCGGCTGAAGAACGCCGAGAGGTTGCTGACCCCGACTCGCCCGACGCTACCTTCCCTCCGAGCGACACCTCGATCCAAGTCTGCTCCAAGTGCGTCTGCTGCATCCACCTCGCCATGTAGCCTCGTGCACCCACCAGAACGGTGACAGTCTTGTCTTCTGAACTGCTTCTTAAGCATCACTAGCTATTTTACCTCACCTCTATAGTTGTGTTATTTCTTTTCTACTTGGCATGCTTCACCTCGTTTTTATACTTTTCTCTCGTTATTCTGTTTCATTCAAATACAGTGAGTGTTTGTTTTTTTTTTTTTCACTGCACCAATGGTCTCGTCTATCCTTGCTCGATGACGGTCAAGCCGTCGAGTTTTGAACACACGAACCTACACGAGGGCACGTTAATTGGCTAGCCCCGTGACAGGGTGATATACGGAGTTTACCATTTCAGCCCCGATTTTTTTTAATGGGCAGAAATATTTTCTTACGTAACCCTTCACTAGCACTTCAAGAGCACAAAAAAGTACAAATTCGAGCGCTCCATTACCGTAGTATAAAATATGGCGGCATGTCCTGCATGTATGACAGCGGGGCTTAGTGGTTGTAAATTGCAATACGGCGTCCCGTTTAAAGCACACATAAATCTTTTGAAAACTAGCATGATAGCCGCCATAGAATAGCTAGTGAGTCCAAAAAAAGCATGTGGTCTCGCGATACACATATCTCTTCATCGCATCTGAATGACCTCCGTTTACATACTGGACGCTTCGTCAGTCGTAATATCCTGGTATGTTGCAGAATCATTGTCTACTTGGAAGAAACTCCTGTCCCAAATGCCTGCAAGAGCAATATGTCGTTTCTGGACTTCATCGTCATCGTCTTCTACATCCCGCACGCGCCATTCACAAGTGCAGGAAATGTGTTTTGAACAATTTTATAAAATATGCCACTGTTGGAGTCTCCTTGCAACTAAGTAAATCAATTCAGGCTAATTTCTCGCTCTTCTAATACAAGAGCCGGCGCCTTATTTGTGCGCCAACATCTCCTAATATCATATCAATAAAAAAAAGAACAAGAATGTGAAGGCTGACGCAAGCAATACGGGCCCGGATACACAGGCTATGCATTTAGGGTCGTGACAACCACTGACCGCTGGTGTCCTATACTTAGGACATGACCATTGGGGATCTACTTTGGATCATCTGTACATGAAAGACGAAAGTAATCTTTGTCAGTAAGTTCTTCAGCAATTTAGAAGGAAGGGACAAAATTACGATAGCCAGCGAGAGAGTAGGTAAAGCATAAAATATGATCAAAGATGCGGTTTCTGCTGTCGTCATTTTCGTGTTCCGCCATCTTGATCACACATTTGTAGTGTTCCGAGCAAGATATATAACGATCAAGAAGCTGACTATTGACACCTCTTATTTCCTTGGAATGGAAATGCATTCACCTCCAGAAAACTAGAAGTTTTCGTTATGCAATTACGTTGTCGCACAGAGCTGGTCTGGCCCCGGTCGCCTTTTCTTTGTCCATAATGTGGCGAAGACGAATCTATCGATCATTGTTACTTAAAATGCAGTCGGTTATCCTCATTAAGAAAACACACGTTGAAAGATTCTCTTCATAGGAATAGGTTGGAATTCTCCGTCTCCAATATTCTGTATTTGGGAGCCTCCTCATTAGGAAATTGTCACGGGGATGTATGCTCTACTGTTGCAAAATTCATAATTGATTCAGGCCGGTTCTGTACATAAATTTGTAATATTCATTATCAATTTCATCTTGATTACTCGAGTTTGATTGATATTTCATAGTACTTTTGCCTTAATTCTTCATGTGTCTCACATCTTGGCCAATCTCCCAGGGTGAGTATGTGAGTAAAACAACAGCAGCAACAACAACGACATACTAAGCTTGCTGCCACAGCTATCCTGAAAATACCTCGGAATCTTATTTGACTTCCTTACTTATTTAGGTCATGGTTTAGAGCAGTTTTTGTTCATGTCCTTCTTATAGGAAACCAGGGCCGAAAGGGTTAATGGTTATAGCTGGAAAACTTTTGCAAGAGTAATTTTAAGAGTCACTACATCACATAAAACGAGCAAGCGCGTCCCGTGAGAGGAGGCCGCGTGGTCGCACAGCTAATTCCCTCATTAATTGCTAGAACTCGCTTTCCGTGAACATCTACACCTGACACACTAACCGCGTGGCCGGTGACCACGGTTTGTCCACATGATGTCACATGCATGATCACGTGGCCTGTTTGTGCGAAGCTAGTGCACTTCATTTTCACACTTTTCCATACGGTAAACATTAGATGTCTTGTGCATGAATGTGTAGTACTTAGGTCAGGTAGTGACCCCTGATCCGAATAACGAGGCTGAGATAATTAGTAGGATAAGAATGGCATGGAGTGCATTCGGCAAGCATTGTCAGATAATGAATAGGAGCTTACCACGGTCTCTGACGAGGAAAGTGTATAACAGTTGCATCTTACCGGTACTCACCTACGGGGCTGAAACTTGGAGGCTAAGAGGGTTCAGCTTAAATTGAGGACGACGCATGCAGCATTGTGTACATACTGTGCATATAATCACACCACACCCCCGTGTTTCTGTGTCAGGTCTTTGTATGATGATCGACTGGGCGAAATCTACGGAGGATTCACGGTTTATCCGATTACCTCCGGAGCTTCCCCCACTGATCATAATTCACTTCGTGGAGATGCGTAGATTTTTCCGCCACATTCTGATAACGATGTTTACTAATAGCACTGACAGCGCTGAAGCAGTCACGGTCAGTCCATTTGCAAAGTAACTCAAAAATAATTTTCAATGCCCGAACGAACGGTGTGTTCAAACCGAAACCGAAACGGGTAGACGCTTCGTGCACCGTATGCGATGACGTCACAGCCTCCTCGCCATCAGAACTATGAAGCTGGTGCTAAAAAATGAAATTGGCGATGCCATTGAACAATGTATTGAGCTCTTCTGAACTTGACAGCGACAATTGAAGCGCTGAAATATCGCCGTTTTGCTTTACACGGCCCGCCTGGGGTGAAATGTTCCCCGCCGTTTTGAAGCCACTGCTTCCGGCGCACGACGTTCAGTTGTCCTCAGGGGATCTGAAATGATGCTAGCCCTTTCTCTGGCTTACCGCTGCATTGAAACAGGTGGCAGCAAGAGATTTCCACAGCGAACAAAGTTCACATCTTTACAGAAAGGCGAAAACACGAAACGAGCACGTTAGGAGCCATAGGGAGACCACCGCTTGGCAGGCGAATGGAAGCGAGAGGAAGTAAAAGCGCGCGAAAACAAGTTTTCCGCCGCTTTCGCGACGACAAGGTCATCTGATTGCGCGCCGCAGCCACTCAGCGTTGCGGGTGCGCTGGCGCCGGGAACGAGGTGGAGAAAACGAGGAGGTTGATGGCTCCCGCGACGCTGTCGCGGCGTAGGTCACAAAGTGGCGCTACTTCCCAACGGGATCCTCCCTCTGCTGTGGTGGCCACCATACCTCTGCGGCCTAGCTAGATATGCCTAGAGGAGGCGCTAGCTACGCTTTTTAAACCACCGCTAATAAAGCGTGCGTTTGTGGGCCGAGGTCATCATTGGATATGAGTACTCACATTTTTAGGGGCGAAGCTCCTCTTAGTCTAACCTTGTCACGCGTCAGTCGTCAGGCGTAACCCGCGTGCCTCCTGGCACGCGCTCGCCCTCGGCGCGTGCCTCCCAGCGCGTGCCTCTCCCTCTCTCTCTCTCCCGGCGCCTGCCTCCCGGCGCGTGCCTCTGCTGTCTTGTGTGTGAGAGAGAGAGACAGAGAGAGAGCGAAAGGCGCGCGTTGGCTATGCCACGGTGGTGTAGTGGTTACGGTACTCGGTCCGCCGCGGTGGTGTAGTGGTTACGGTACTCGGCTGCCACCCAAAATACGCGGGTTCGATCCCGGCTGCGGCGGTCGCATTTTCGATGGAGGGGAAAATGCCAGAGGCCCGTGTACTGTGCGTTGTCAGTGCACGTTAAAGAACCCCAGGTGGTCTAAATTTCCGGAGCCCTCCACTACGGCCTTTCTCTCCTCTCTATCTCTTTCACTCCCTTTCCCCCACCCCCACGGACGCTTAGCCGTGCTACATGGGCTGCAGAAATTAGCGTCCTTTCCTAACCGAAACACAATCAATCAATCAATCAACTCTTTCTTATAGAGGAACGCTGTACCAGCTCGCAAAGGAGAACGCGCCCTCACCCGCGAGAGACAACGTTGGCGCAGGCAGCGTCTCCTAGCGAGTTTCTTGATTTAGAAATACCGACTGCTCGCGTCGGAGAAGCGTTCACCGGCAACCCCCCCCCCCCAAAAAATATATATATATATATATATATATGCACGCACTGGATGTTGACTTGCAATGAAGTGCCGGTGGGAGATTTCACTTGTGCATAGTTGAACCATGAGGATTCGTAGCGTGCGCGTTAGCTAAGTTAATCCGGAACTTCGCACGATCTACGATGAACATCCCGAGCTTCGCCCACTCATCATCATTCACTCCGTGGATATGCTGTAATTTTTTGTGCTCAACCGCGCGGCCTAACAGGGATCAATGAAGGTAAAATGCGAATTGACGTGTCAAACAAATAACAGTGCCCAACCACAGTTGTCACTTCTTGTACCAAAATTCGCCGTTGTGTGTCGCCACGGTTCAGCAAAAACTCTGTGGAAGGTGATTTTTTCGTCGAAATGGAATTATAACCACTTTACCTGTGGTGCTCCCACTCTCGCTGCGGCCTCCCCGCACGCCGCAGTTCTAGATTAAGCGATAAAAACGGCCTGCTCAGTTGGTATCGCAGGGCCCCTTTAACGTGCACTGGCATCGCACAGCCTCAACATTTCACGTCCATCGAAATGCAGCCGCCGCGGCCAGGATTAGATCCCGCGACCTTCGGACCAGTAGCCGAGTACTATAGCCAATAGACCACAGTGGCCTGGATAAGGGTCCCTTTAACTCGAATGTTGCATTGCCATTCGTAATCGTGACGCACACGTAGCCAAGAAGGCGGGTTATAGAGGAAGAAGAAATCCTTTGAAATCGTTGTCGCCGTATTGCCACGGTCGAATAGGCGAAAACAACTGCCGGCCCGCTTCCTCGACTCGTGGTCAAACGATGAGAGCGGACCGCGTGCCGTCGTCTTCATAGGAACCACGAAGCAAAAAGGGACGACCTACGGTGAGAGAGCGGTGGACACACGTGCATCTTCGAAGGCCATCATCGTGTGTTCAGAAGTCATCGTGGCGCTTTTGGCATTGTTCCTCTTCGCGGCATACTCTGCCAGGCCCGCCAAAGATACGCTGGCCGCCCAGGTCGTCCTCGGAGACGGGTGATACGACATCGACGCCTGGCTGCCGCCGGTGTTCGCGGACATCGCCAAAACAGACGACCCGCCACCGGACCTGGAGGCGGCGTTTGGGGATGCGACGAGGATGCAGGCTTACGGAGCCAGGCTCCGTTTGAACATCACCAGTAACGTCATGCGGCTCCTACCCTACGAAGGGATGGAGGTGCGGCTGGGACCGTCGGTGGGCTTTACAGTCATGTTGCAGGTAGACGATTACGACGCCCATGCGGCGCAGTTACCTTGCCGAGCTGTTCGACAAGGAGCCCGCACTCCTCGCGCAAACTGTGGTGGTGTCCCCCAGTCCGATGTTTCTCTTCGCTCGGGGGGGGGGGGGGGGGCAAAAATGTGAACATCGTGAAGGCGCTCGCCTGGCGACCGTGTTATATGACGTACGAGGACGTGGCGTGCACGAAGCGACGCTACGAGAAGATCGGCTGGCACTTGGCGGAAAGGGCCGCCGACTGGCTCCTAGAGTTGTCCTGAGAATGGGGCCTGTTGACTCGCCTCACCATGGCCTCGGCCGTGCTGGTCAACGCGAGTCCTGTCAGCACCGATTTCGTGCGCCGTTGGAGCGACCGGGGAATGCGTGTCGTGGCGGTGGCGTCGGACGACCCGGGCGAGCACGAATACCTTCGCTGGGTTCTCCGGGTCCCCATTGTTGTGAACGCCAGGAGTGGGACTTCAGCCACGGGTGAACTGTCATTTATTCAGCCAGCGGCTGTCTGACTTCTATTTTTGTTAATTTATGCTTCTCATTCGGTATGAACGGAGGATATGCCGGCAGAATTAGCGCAAGTAAAATTCACATTTATATATGCTCGCACTTGCGTCTCATCTTAAAAGAAAAATTCGAACCCTTCTCGTTCCGGGAAGATGGAGCAATGATGATGATGATGATGATGGGCCTCTTTTATGGCGCTCACCCACTGAGGGGGATAGGCCAAGAATCGGGCGGCAGTAGTGGAACCTCGGCGTGTGCGTGCTTCTTTTTTTTCTTCGTTTCCCGCTCTGTTTCTTTTTTTTTTTCGATGCTGTCTTCTTTCTCTTTTCACTTCCTGCTTTCTCCCTTCTTTGTTCGGTATAAAATGATGATGATGATGATGATGATGATTGTGGTTTGGTTAAAGAAATTACGCTAATTTCTGCAGCCCATGTAGGGAGCATGGCTAAGCGTCTGTGGGGGTAGGGGAAAGGGACTGAAAGAGATAGGAAGGAGAGAAAGGCCGTAGTGGAGGGCTCCGGAAATTTAGACCACCTGGGGTTCTTTAACGTGCACTGACAACGCACAGTACACGGGCCTCTGGCATTTTCGCCTCCATCGAAAATGCGACCACCGCGGCCGGGATCGAACCCGCGTTTTTTGGGTGGCAGCCGAGTACCATAACCACTACACCACCGCGGCGGACTCGGTATAAAATCCAAAGGATTCATATGCCTCAGATATGTTGACATCTTCGTTTGCCGAGAGTGCGCTGAAGAGCGTGCACGTGTTAAGGGCACGCACCTTGCGCTTGAATCTCGAAGTGAAAGAGGAGTGCACGCGTGCTGGTTTCACAATGATGATCGTTTGCACGTACAACGCCAACGACGCCGTCATTAGCCAAGCAATAATAGCTTCGCTAAAAAAACATTATGGGCGAACATAACGGGGTCGTGGAAGTACGCGACCCCGTTCTGTACACCCATAATCTGTGTATCTCAATCTAATCTATGTTCTGTGATCTCTATGTGTTATCTATGCATAATATATGATAGATATCTCAATTCTTCTAGCACATTGAGACAGTCGTCTTCTCTTGTTCGCGCGGGTGCAATAAACTTAGACGTGTATGCCCTGTTGTCCACTCATAACGTGTAACGACCGAGAGCATCAATTCACAGCAATAGCTGAAACGGCAGGCGTTTTTTTCATGTCGGGAGAAAACTACTGCCGGCGCGCATCTGATGACATGATGCTCTGAGACATAAGAAATGACCACATGTCTGCGTGCTTCGCTACAAATCACGTCGCTGTTGTCTCCTCTTTGGGAAAGGGAGGGGGGCAACATCGTTACGCTGAGCCAGAGAACACCTGGTACTACACTAACGAATCGCCTCGAAGAGACGGGAAAGTAAAGGAGCAACGCTGGGAGTAGGAATGGGGAGGTGACGCCAGCGCCCACGTATCCGCCGAGAAAGCGCGATCCTGTTTCGAGCGCCGCCGCGATGGCCATCGCCAAGCTGCTGCCAGCTTGGCGATGCGATCGCGCGGTTAGGTTGCGGGCGCATTTCGGCTAGCGTTGAGGAGAATCCCAAAGCGCGTGCACTTTCCCGCGTCGTCTTGCACAGTGACTATTCAGTAAAACGGCAAGTTGGGCTAGTGTGTTGGGCTAGTTGGTTATCATGCCCCGCGTTCGCATTGCCCTCTCATTCGGTTGCCGGGCTGTTAAGTCACGTAACTGCGTATGTTAAGTCACGTAACTGCGTATGTTAAGTCACGTAACTGCGTATTAACCCTGACATCTCTCATTACCTTTCTGTCCTCTTTATTTCCCCTCCCCAAGACGCTGCGCCGTGCTCCCAGTTTGGGCTGCAGAAATAAGCGTCTTTTCCTTACCATAATCACCACCGCCACTGCGTATAAGTGCCTTTTCTATAGAGTGCTGGAATTGTTGGCCCGTATTATAGTTCGGCCGGTAGTCAACATACGTGTGAATGTTCGTGAATGGCTCCCGCGACATTCCCTGTTCTAAATCGTATTTTGCGATTTGGTCATCAATTCAAGCATCCATCTTCCCCTGAGCTTCTGTTCTAGTTTGGTAACTGCGTATAGTGTCATGGCACAACGCTCCTTTATTCACACTCTGCCACCGTCTATCGGCGGGTACTCGCCGATAAGGAAGGCTCCGCAGTGCGCCCGGCACTTGAACACGATACCGAATCCATCACACGGGTGTGAAGAGCGAGCGAGCGCTGCGGCGCGTTTTGGCGTAGCGCAGACGTCATAGCTCCTTCTGTCGGCATCCGCGAGCAGTGGAGGCGTTTCACGCCTATACGCAACGTCACGCGCACAGGCGCCGCCTTGGCGCCTTTTCTATAGAGTGCTGGAATTGTTGGCCTGTATTATATGCGAAGCAGCTCTTTGACTAGCCATGTGTAAATGGGAGCCCACACTACCGGCAAAGCAGCTTGACGTTCGCCGTTTGCCGTTCTGAACTCGCCGGGCGACGGCGATAGTCCTCAGAAACGGCAAGTATTCCTCGCCGCAGAGCTTGCCGGAGAATTTGGTGCCGAGACCCAAATTTTCCGGCAGCCGGCGGCGATGTGACCAAAATTTCACACAACGAGTGTTTCAGTGACGTTTGTACCCGTTTTATTAGGATAAAATAAACCCAGATTACAAATAGCTAGGGACATAAATAATGTCGATCAAGAATTTATTTACAAGAAAGAGTACATGCACATTGTAACATTGTAATTGCCCGTGCCGCGATATTGTGCTCGGGGTGCTGGAAACAGTATTTGCTGTACGTCACCATGCTATTACGAAATTCAGAAGAGCAAGTGACCGGCGGCGTAAAATTAGATTTGAAGAGGATCGAACCACATGAAGCGGCCACCGGTGTGGCGCCGGCAAAAAGAAAGCAAACTGGTCGCTCTAGCCCACAAGAGACAGCATGCTACGAGACAGCGCACTAGCTCGTGTGGCACTTACCTTTCAGTGCGCAGTAGTGGCTCACACAGACCTACAATACGACACGAACACACAGACGCGCGTGGTTTTGTTTTTGCGATCAGCACTTTCCTGCATGTATACAACACCACTTACTGCACGCACAGCGCTGTTTTTCAATCAAGTCGAGCAGCAGAACTAAACTTGAACGGTCGTCGATGTTTCGATATATCCAGCTTGGTTCCATTTGAACCATTCGGCGTCGTGCCTAAAGAGTACGCCGATGCCGTAGTAGGAGGCAGCACACCAGGTGATTACATCCACCGTCGTTACGATATATCCGTGTTCGTGCCGTCATGAGGCGTCACAGCTTCACAATTTGTCACACAAAAAAGCAGCCCCGACTAAGTTCGCGGCGTCGACGCGTAGACAACGCAAAGCGAGTGAAACGTCGCCTCCACACGATAATGCAGCGACTGTGCGAGACTCGAAGCGCGCACAACGTCGCCGTCTGTTCGTGTCACGTGGCTGCCGTGCCGGTGAAACGCGCCGGTGTGCAGTGTGGAC
>JABSTT010005516.1:0-17355 GCA_013339685.2 Hyalomma asiaticum | reverse complement strand
TCGTAAGGCGAACCGTAAGGCGGACGCATGCTGCAAATAACTTTCCTGACACACCGAGCTTGCAAGGAGAAGCAGTTGTTTTGCCTAAACCTCTTGAATATAGGGCCCACAGGGAATAAAGAATCTCAAAGAAGAAAGAACGTAACAATGAAATTGCGCCTGCGCTCGAAAGATCCGAGAGCCTCGCAGCATTGATTAGTAGTAATTCCGTAACCTACGTGTAGACATGGCACAAGAAAAGTCCGACCCCAGAATCGCACTGGCGATGGGAACGGGCAAGGTTGGGGCACTCAGGCACTGAAGCTGGATTTCCGTGGCGTGGCAGTCTGCCTCGAGGGAGATTACGAGCGCCTTCTCGGCTAGAGTGCAGCTATCTATGGTCAACTGGCACTAATCGAAAGGGATTCCTCTTCTACTTCATGCCAGCGCCGGTTAAAAGGCAGTGCTCCTTGCCTCTTGATCCCTCTTTTAGTACATGTAGGGGTGGGTCGACCAGTATCACGTAATCTGTGACAGCACGCGTCGCATAAGGGCACTGACGAACTTGTGGCACCGAGTCCCGATGAACTGTCTCGGTTGTCCTGAAGAAGGAAGGGCACTCGCCGATTCTGAGAAAAGACTGGTGAGCTAGAGAACTTAACACATAATCAACTAAGGTGGCCAACATAGCGCTTCATGCATTGCGGGAGCCATCCGGCTCGTGTCTAGTAACTGTTTTGTCGTCTGGGGACTTTAAAGCTAGAGGACAACTTACGTGAACTTTGTTAAGATTATTATTTGTGTATTTATTTAATCTCTCCCTTTTTCCCGTTTAGTTTGTCATAAATATTATTTGCTTGCACATACAGACTCTTTCTCCGTTTATCTTATGAACTTCACCACGCCTAAGAATTCCCTAACACTGTTTCAACAAAATATATTTCACGATTATGAAAAGGTTTGGCAAAATTTTTTTTATCAACACCATATGCTAAGTCTGGTATGCACTCACGTATTTTCTAAATTTAGTGTGTGGAAATCGTCCAGAATTATCGCGCCCCTTTACAAATACACGTATGCTGATTCCTTCTGAACAATAGAGGCATTTCCGTGAAGTATGCGTGTAATAATAGATGTTTTGCTATGACTGATTTTAAAATACTGCTGAATGATTTGCGAGGTTATGGGCCACAAGCGGACAATGTTGGTTTCCAGCATTCGACAGCTAGGCCTGATGGAAGGCACTCTTGTAGTTTACCATCTCCAGCATTGCTGCATATGCCTAATAGACAAAAGTGGTGGGCGTTTCCAGCCATTTTTTCAACGGCCTTTGGACCAACATTCTGAAAGGCAGAAAAAAAGGTTGTGATAAATTCACTATTGCAAGAGAATGCTCAATGTAAGCCAAATACTTCTCAGTTACATAGACATTGGGCTGATAGTCTCATGCTGAGGAAATTTACAGAAATATAGTGTACAGGGGGAATCGCCGTAGTATAGCATGGTGTGTTGGACAGGATAAGTTTTATTTTTGGTCAGTATGTTACTATGATCTTGCTCAAACCGTGCTGACATCGTCTCCAATGAAAAGTATTATTTGTCGTAAACTTACATAGATCGAACACCTCGTTTTTTCATCCGATTTACTCCAAGGTGACGCAATTGGCTTCAGCAATCCAGTTTGATTTTGGTAGGCCAAGTTCTGTTCCGTTTCTTGTTGCAGACACTAGGTGCATGACAGAAATTTCTAGCATTCGACAAACAATATCTTCGTTGGCTTTCGTCTCACTTTTCTTGCAGAACCTCACGCAGGTGTCCATAATATGTACACAAAATCATCTGGAGTGTGCGGGGAAGATCCACGCCATGTGTACGAATAACACTGGAAACGAAACGGGATGCTTACATACTGCAGAACCATAACTTCCCCCGACGGGTTGCTGCTCAGACGCTTCTTCTAATAAAACTATTAGTTTCGGCCCCGCAAGTTTTGACGAGCCCTGAAACTAGTCTTTGACGGATAAAGTGTTGCTTCGCTCTTCCATCAGCTGCTTAATTCTTCACCTGCGCATGCATACTGCTTCAAAGCTGTCGCGCCCTGGGTTATCTAGGCTACGGCAGAAGACCATGCCACTTGAAAGCTCGAAGAAAACGAATGGAACATCCCTCCATGAGCCTTTGTGTTACAATATATGGTTTCAATCTCCGGCAATATTCCAGTCGCTTATGGTGAAGTTTATTGCGGACTTTTTCACTGATTTGTCCACAGTGATCCGTACTGTAAAATCTGTAGGATCTGCATCTTAATATGAAGGTAGGAATGTAAGATTAAGTTTCAAAACACGACAGCCAGACTCAGAAACCTAGCGTAAAGAATGGAAGTTACGTACACAGATTTCTTCACCTTGTAAGATTAACAAAATGGCAATTCTCCTCATTTCTGCCGGTCGAGCAAGTGTGGGTAATTTCGTGCAATAAACCAAAACTATGTTGCTAAGGAGCGCACTTCTGATCTCTAGTTTCTAGTGCCACATATTGGTTCCCCTTCTGTTCCCAAATGAGTAGGACATGGTGTCCCAAAGAAGTTATTCCATCAATCGTGCCCAGGCGCGGCAGCGAAACCAGGAATACCAGCCTTCATAGCGACCCTTGAAAACTAATTTATTCCTGGGGCGTTACGTCCTAAAATCAGCTATGATTACGTGAGACATCGTAGTGGAGGGCTCCGGAAATTCTGAACACCTGGAGTTCTTTAACGTGTATTGACCTCGCACAGTACAGGGGTCTCAACATTCCGCCACCATCGAAATGCAGCCGCAGCGACAGGGATTTGATCTCGCGACCTTCAGATGAACAGCCAAGTACCACAGCTACTAGACCACCATGGCGGGTCAAGACTTAATCTTCTAACGTAGCACTTGTCGAACGTAGCACTTGTCGTAGCTCTAGGTCTGCGCAGAATCGCAGGCCAGTGACAGCGTAAGCTCGCGGAGCGACCTTCTTAAGGGTCATTGTAAACGCTCGGGGAAGTGGCCAAGTCATCGGGCCATCAGGTATATTGAAGAGCCAATTCAGGTTGCTGTCGCTGCTTCGCACGTCGACTGGCGCGTGACGCATGGTAAGATACGACAAACCTACTTAACGTGGCAGCACTCTGTAATAATGACGACGGAGAATTTGGAGACGATCGTTTCATAAAGAACATATTGATGATGCCTCTGTAATTGGTGCAGAGCTACAAAGCATGCACCCCTGTGTTTTTTCAAATGATTCCTCGCACTCGTTTGGCGATCCGCTTTCCGCGATGCATGGTGGCGTATTAATATTTAGCAATGTAACATTACATTTGTTAATGCGATTCCTCGGCAGGCTTAACACCTCTTTAGGTCTTTTAGCGACGATTTTTCAAGCAGAGACGTGGATCAGTGGTAGACTGCTTGATTGGGAAGCAGAGGGACGTTCGTTCGAGTGCTCCTCGGTCCTGATCATTTTAACACGACTATGTTTCATGCCTGGGTCCACCAAGAAATCAATGACGCTCTTTCTGTAACGGAAATGGATCTTTTAAAAATGAACTGGCATTCACACAGAAAATTGTCTCCCGGGCTCCAACATTTGCTTGGCACGAACCTTGTGAGCACGGCCACCTTCCATCCCCAAACCAATGGCCTTGTCGAACGCATCTATCGACGACAATACTCAGCGCCAATTGTTCACTGCATGCCATCGCAGTGGGTTCAAGGCGTGCCTTTGGCACTTCTGGATATCTGATGCGCCTTGAAGTGAGAGAAGCGATGCTTGAGCGGAGTTATGTTTTTCTTGTTCGTTTTCTCCTTGATGTGGACTGAAGCCCCGTCAAGAAGATGATCGACGTCGATGAAGCAGGAGGCAGGTTGGAGGTAATGAACTTGAAGGTATATTGTAGCAAAATATTTACAGTCATATGTACATCTTGCCGAAGCACACTGATGATAACATAGACATCAACAGCGTCTTACTCTTCTACTTAACTTTTCTTAATTTACAGCCTAGAACACTGTTGCTACATACAACGAACCTAGTCTCACTGTTCGACCACCGAGTGGTTACGGCCCAGACAGAAGTTGCATCGTACGGAGTCTTACTGATCGATCAGTTAAGTGATTACAGCCTAGACTGAAGGGAAACGAATCCCGTCCAGTCTTTAGTACCTTGCGGTAACAAAGAAAAAGGAGAGGTGGCCACTGCTGGTCCGCCTCAACCTTCTGTCATCCAGTCTGTTTATCCTCAGATTAAGCCACTCCCTAGTGGGCTGTCCCTAATCTTGACAGCTGCGTCTTTGCAGTTTAAACAGGCATTTTGGCATTCTTTCCCATCATGGCTCTCCCTCTCCTTATCCCAGGCTCTCAGATATTCTCACAGTCGAAATATCGGTATCGTAGCAGCCCTGCGGCATTCGCGCCATCTCCCAGGCTCATCCAATCGAACCCTGTCGTAAAGTGGGTTCCGGGGAACACTGCGTGTCTTCGCCTTTCCCGCAGCTCGGACCGTGCATTGCTGCGACTCAACCCTTCGTTCCAGTCGGCGCGCCGAAAGCGCATGCCGGTCGTTAAAGAATTGGTTGGGCCAAGCGCATTGTCGCTTCGAGCGACGGGGCACTTCTCATGCATTATCCTCGTACGCGTCCGAGCTGCTCATCCCCGAAACGGCCATTGAGAAGACAAGTACGGTCGCGCAGCCGCAACCCCCCGGAGCGACCGCGGGGAGCATGACATGTTTGCCCGCCTCATCTTCTTTCGCGTTGGCCGATCTTCCTCCAGCCGGGTTCAGCGAAAGGGGAGGGTCTCGTACCAGGAACCCCTGGGGGCCAGCGTGGGAGACCAGGCGCTCAATGGGAGCAGTTTGCTTTCCATTGATAATTGCTGTCAAAGACCATGCAGAGAGAGAGCCGAGAAAGAAGCTTTGTATAGCGTACGGTGCTACGCCGTCCCTTCTGTATGATCGCCTTATGAGCGGCAACATAACAAGCGGGGAGCTCGTCTACAGTACTCCACTGCGCGTACCTAGTGACTTCCTCTCACCGAACCAACCATCGGCACCTCTGTCTCCTCACCAGAGCGTACACCTTCTAGACCTCTTCAGAATCTGAAAACACGTCCGACATGGCCTGTTCCACCGCGCAGATGCTACGTTACAAGCAACCTTTCCATTGCAACCCATGTCTTCGTGCGTTATGGACCCATTCAGCCAGCTCTCGCCCCACACTACCTTGTGCCCTTCCCGGTACTCGAGAAACACGAGTCCACATACCATTGTGGACGTCCGCGGCACAGCCGACACCACTGCACTTGAACAACTGAAGCCTGTCTACTACGAGGCGTCTCCCATAGTCGCTCGTCTCCATATAGTTGTACCCGTCTCCTTTCCCATCGGTCCTGACACCACTTGAATCCGCCCAGTTTCGTGGCTGTGTTGACGTACTGGGCACTAAAGTGAGAGCACTGTAGCGACACAGACATCGCCACGATCGCCCTGGGAAAGCAGAGCTCATGCGAGGCCTCGAGCGGCGCCAGGTGCTAGGCTGGCGCAAAGAGCGAGGAAATAAGGAAAAAGTAGTCGATGTTTTTGCTCCGGCGCTGGAAGGATGTTCCGTGTCTTGCTCCTTTATATGCTTCACTGAGGTCTATTGCGAAACGCATTGTCGACTATAAAAATGTCTTAATACATTCCTTCTAAGGGGCGATGATCTAGCTACATGAAAGGGAAAATTAGCAGCCACCCGTTTTGTAGCACAGGGCTACAATGAAAGACATACGGATTTCGCATAAATCAAAGCTTCCTATTTGTCGAAATGTTCATCCTGGCCCGGGGTTCGAACCCGGGACCAACGCCTGACCGGAACGCTCGCTTTGCCAATTGAGCTAACCAGGCAAATTCATCGACAACTCGAAGCACAAGGACATGAATTTTCTCTATTTAAACGTTACTCCACCTCGCGGGTTTCCGTAGAACTCATTTTCCATCTAGCTACATGTTTACATAGTGTAACCTCCCGATCTTGTAGTTTTTGAAGGTAACAATCTAGAAACACAAATAAGCACTTCTTTATATATGAACATGCGCTCACGTAAAAGGCATGGACGGGGATTGTTAAGGAAGAACTTACTAAACATTCCCTGGGGCTCGTACCAGCAGGATGTGACATGCCACTGCAGGTATCGCATCCTACCTGTTTCTGTTAAATGAAGAAGAATAGATTCAGTACTTCCAAATGTGGCACAATTTAGAAGCAAGGACCACTGTGAGACGACGTGAAGCTATAAGTGATTACTAAGAGGCAAAAGACGGTGCTGTTCGACAAAAGTTTAGGAGTTTTTAGGAACACATCACTTGTTATGTTTGACACCCGCTCATCGATTAGTGTGGCGCTCAATCGGCGTTTCCCTTAGCGTAATTGGAGTAGGTCGCTAATGAACGCGGGATAATTTTTGCCATTTTGTGACAGCACTGGAGTCGCTACGCTAGTGGTAATGCTGCAAATTACACAAAAATAAAGTACAAGCAAATATTGAGCTGCATGCCAGCAAAGCAGAAGCGGACCGCTGCTCCGGGTTGCATCATAAAGCAATCATCTTTCAAGGAAAACGAGTTCCAGAGGCCATCGAGGGACGCTCTTCTGGTACTTTGCAAAAGAACATCTCTTGTGTTATATAATGTATGTAGTCCATCAAAATGTGTATAATGCATCCAAATGTAAATTAATAGACATTGTGTATGTAATGTATATATAACGACGGTGTAACGTGTATATATGATGGTAGGAGATGTGTACGGAGGATTCACGGGGTACCCGATGTTCTCCCAGCAAGTTCGTCTAACATCATTCACTTTGCGGATATGGCTGTGCTTTTTTTTTCATGAACATCACGTTACTGAATTTTATACCATCAGCTGGTTTTCGCTAACTCCAGGAACGAACATTCATGGCTATGTCGGCCGCAGGCACCACCGCCAGTGCCCGTGACAGCGGCTAGGCATCGCCATAAACTTAAACACGCGTGCCACTTTTATCGCCCCGGCATTCTACCAGCACACGCCCGAAGATGTCCGACAATCCAAAGCGTAAATATTTCATATGGTAGCCGCGTGCTATATAGCCCACAAATCACGAAAGGACAGTAATATTTGTCTAAGCTATGTATCATATAGTGGTGACAGCAAGATATCAGTGATAATTCGACGCAGTTTCCCAGAGCCACATTCACTTTTATGGTGTAGGTTTGGAGGATATAGACTATAATCTTGGAGGATATAGAATATAATCTTAGAATCTTGGAGGATATAGAATATAAATTTTCTTGTTAGGTTGATCACTTATAGCCAGCGCCACTTCACGGTGGCAACCAATGCTGCACGCCATCCTGCATTCTCTACGCCGTCATGCAGCAGAATACCCGACAGACTAAGATCCCCTCCTTCCGTGAATATGGTTGTGCGTACAGCTCCATAGTATAAGTAACATGGTGTTGATTCACAAATAGACTTCCTGTGTATC
The DNA here is from genome assembly GCA_013339685.2 of Hyalomma asiaticum. NCBI lineage: Eukaryota > Metazoa > Arthropoda > Arachnida > Ixodida > Ixodidae > Hyalomma > Hyalomma asiaticum. Next base: position 9,842 of record JABSTT010005516.1, on the reverse strand, counting down.
CGTTACTAGCGCTGCCAAGAAACAACACCATGACGTTAAACGATCTCGCCCACCTGCCTGTTATTCTGCATAAAGGCCGTTCAGAGATCACCTTTCGCGGACTAGTCAGCAAGCACTATTGAAATGCTCAGTTAGACTACTTTAGCAGCAACGGACTTTCCTGCAAAACTTCAACTGAGAAGAACGCCGCGCTCATGGTAGAGACATTAAAGTGTAACTTACCTTGCCAGCTGCTGTTTCTAAGTAACATGTTGTAGTGGACGGCTGCCCTGTAAGCACAAATAAAAAATGGCAAGAAATGTTACTCACTCGCAAGTTTTCACTTAGCTAAGAAGCTAGAAAGGCACAGAAGTGATGCAATAGCTCTGTGTATATGTTTCTGGAGATGTGCCTTGGATACGCAGAGCTCTCAATTATCCCTGCCTTTATCCGAAGATCACAAAAGTTGTTGATAAAATGTTTTTGACATTTTTTGGTATTTCGTAAGTTTTAATACTCACCTTTTTTGCGCTATCAAATGTAAAGGTCTTGCATTGCTCAAAAACGGACCGGTTTGACACGCAAATTTGTTTTGTTTTGTTTACTGGCATTGCCTTTATCAGCTTCTCGTGACGCGCAGCACAGGCCCCGGACATCTCGCATGCAGCTTTGGGAATGGTGTCGACTGTTGTACGAAGTTTGCATGATATACGCTCGAATTTGAATGCTTTCTAGAAGATCATTGATAATAGAAGAACGTACAGTGACGAACGTAAAAAAAGCTGAGGCATTTCACTGCTCGTCAGTTTTTACCGTCGATGGACCGATGACTGTACACGGCGTTATGTTTTTCCTGGGTGATTTCTTTTTCTTCGTTGGGCGTAGCTTCGCGCAATAAATAGTGTGTGATTTTCTAGACACCATCACGTGTAACGTCGTTTAAGTATGCTGGCAGAACAATTTAAAGACTAGAAATTCAGACATCATCCTCACTTTAGATTCAGTAAACGAGACATGTAGCGCACTCATTGCGACAGTGATGTGCGTGATTTTAATGATGCGTGCGACAGAATGGACACGAAAGAGCGGTATCTGCAAGACTGGCCATTAAAGAAACGCTCTGAATGGTTCTATGTGTGCTCACAGTGATCCGAGGCTTCATGTTCCGATCTACGAGAGAGCTTAACCCCTTCAAACCCAGTGACTCCAACTGAAATGAGCAACTTCTAAGGTCGGTGGGCAACTCTGCGGTGGGATGAGAAAGTTCTTACACTATAACTCATGTTTAGCATCCTCTCTACATATCCTGAGAAGTTCATAGGCTTCTCAAAATGAGCACAGGTGTGAAAAAAGAAACATTAGCACGCTGCTGTTACCGCGTTTTCCCCGTGGATACCTCTTAAATTCGGAGCATTTCTTAGCGACTTCGGCGTATCTATCTATCTATCTATCTATCTATCTATCTATCTATCTATCTATCTATCTATCTATCTATCTATCTATCTATCTATCCGCGTACGACCTCGTGCTCTCCTGGCTGCTTTGTTAATGGGATATATACAAATATTGGTATGAAAGAACGTGATTGCATGACGAAAATAAATGACAGATCATAACATGAAAATCATGACATTAATGCCATAAGTGGCATGATTTACGTACCGCAGTCTTGGTGTTCTCCTGGCCTTTTCGTTAATGGAATATCTGCTAAAATTTGTGTGTCACAACATGACCCAGCTAGCACACAAAGGATTTAAGACGTCTTCGAGACGGATATCCGAGACGTTAACGACGTCTCAGAGACGGCATGCGTAAGAAGTTTTGGTCTAGAAGACGTCGTATATCTCGTCTAATGTCCGTCTTGTTGCCCATAAACGAGACGTTTCCTGAACGTCTTTGAAACGTCTTCAAAAAGCTGGTCTTTTCGACGGCTTGGGGGAGCCTCCAATAATCCCATTTACCGGGATTTCTGAATCCGTTTAAAGACTTACCAAAGACGTCATCAAAAAGCTGGTCTTTTCGACGGCTTGGGGGAGCCTCCAATAATCCCATTTACAGGGATTTCTGAATCCGTTTAAAGACTTACCAAAGACGTCATCAAAAAGCTGTTCCTGAAATGTTAGCCGTAATCTGAAAAAGAAGCAGGAATCGTGCTCGGGAACGGGGCGCGCCCACCAAAATTTTGATCTGGTTACCACCCTCAGAATGTAAGCTAACGCCTGAGGGGTACAAATAACCACAAAACATTTTTTTGCACCCCTCAGGCATTAACTCCGTGGTTCTGAAGGTGTTAACGGGATCATAATTTTGGGGGGCACCCCCATCCGCGGACGCCGTCCCTGCCTTTGTGGTAGTAGCTGCGACCTGCTATGTTATCAGCAGCACCATAATCTTTTCGATGCTGCAGAGTGGGGGGTAGTGCCAGCAGAATACTTTCGTAGTTACATCCTAGGAAGAAGTCCTGGCATCGCAGTTGCCTGGAATTCTTTTTTTTTCGTGGTTAAAGGCATCAGCACTGAGTGCAACAGAGCAAAAATAGTGCAGTAAGGTAGGTACACAGTTCGCAACAAGGCTTCATCAGTCTTAGCATTTAAGTCAAAATTGGCTGTCATGAATACAAAAATCAATCTAGCATGTAATTTGTTGAGTATGAAGCAAATCTACCAAAAATAGTAATGACATATCTTTCTACAGTGAAGGATAGACAGTTTCATGGCAAGCGGCCTAGCAAGGAGGCCTCTGTGCCAATGATCACGCAGTCGAAACACTGCTACATCATCATTTTATTGAGAAACTAACTTGTGCAAGTTAAAAAATGAAGAAAATGAGAAATGCCAGAAAAACAAAACAACAAATATTCAAGAGCAACTGCAGAAGAAATACTTTAAATATATTTGGAACTTATTAAACACTAGAGGCTCACAAAAGAGCACTAGTAGTCACACAATAATCAACAGCCAAACGACTATGCGCTTTTCACCATGAGAGCAGCGCATCCGGTTATATGAGCAGAGACAGAACAATGGATGACTGTGTGACAGCCGCTTTCAATCACGTTATGCAGTATCTTCACCGCATAAAATCAAGGAATATAAACACAAGAACTCAAATATGACTCAGACATGAAAGTGAAAATTTGTCTAGGACATCAGCTGATGTAATGAAGCAAACTTTAAAAGACAACCAAAATATCAATCAAGTGTCAACGAATATTGACCAAAGTGACCTTCAAAGAAATTAGCGCATGAAATATTAACAAAATCGGTATAATGAGCAACGTCGCAATGCAGTGCACAATCTCTCACAGCGAGCAACCGTTACATCGAAGCAACCTCCATTTCATAATGAAGCTACATACGTGCTCGAAGTTGAATACAGTGGAGACAGCATTGAGGCGACGAAAAAGAAAAAACAGAAGCAATATTCTCAATTACATATACAAAATACAGATGTGGCTCTCTACAAAGCACTGTATTACGCACATATATGCAAATCTGACATGAACGGAGATCAAACTGGCAAGCATCAGTTGGAAGCCAAAAAAGAAAAAAAAAGAAGATTTTGGCACCCAGCACATGAAGCTATTCCTAAAAGGGACTTCAAATAACCATCAGGTCTACATGTGCAGGATAAAACTGAGGGTCTTCGAATTTCGCCCTGTTTCACATTTAAGGAAAACACTGTTACCTTATACCTTGTCATTAAACAAAACACTTCGAACAGCCAAGTCCTTTGAGAATGCAACCTCCACCAAACGCGCAACCAGTTCACGTTCACGCTCATCAAAAACTAGTTGTAGTGTCCAGGCTTAGTGCAGCTGGTGAATACGATGCTACTGGCATCACATGACACGCTGAAACCGCCGTCGCGGAAATGCTTTCAATGTAGAACCTTGGTAGGGCCGTGGTAGAACACAGTTGGTGCCCTATCAGGTTATCCGTACAACCGCCGATTAAACCGCATGTATTCCTGCAAACGAAAAAAAAAAAAGGGGGGGGGGGCGCTATTTTCTATAAAGCTGTTCTACAACTGTGCTTTGAGGAACGAAATTTGAAATGCATCTCTGTCATAGACTGCGCCCTTTACAGGAAGTGTTCATAATATCCTGCAACTTGCAATAGATAAACACTCGAAATGAATTAATGAATTTTCCTCGAGTGCCTGGTACTTCTGCACTGCTGCCTGCACCATATATATATATATATATATATATATATATATATATATATATATATATATATATATATATATTTAACGAAGCAACAAACTATGAAGCCTAGGAAAACATAGGAGAAGTTATTGGGGTTCTTAATTGTAGTATTATACTTGTGAAGTAGGAAGGAATTTAGGCGGACGAAAAGACAAACCTGCCTTCTGTGGGAACCGAACCCACGACCTTCGGATAAGGCGTCCGATGATCTACCGCTGAGCTACGAAGGCGGTCGTCTCCACTCCCACCCCCCCGTCCCTTTTATCGGGTCTATGTGCACATACAATCTAACACTCACAGGATTGTATGTACCTATGTACATATATACGAAGGTCAGCGAGTTCCGCCGAAGCTTGGACGCTCGTGCTAGATGCCCAGCGATGAAAAGGAAGAGAAGAAAGAAGTCAGGATACAACAGCCGGCCTGCGGCAAAGGCGCTGTGTCTATGTCTCTATCATTTACGATATACAGTGGTGTTCGGGCCATCTCCGCAGGAAACTTGATGCATCTCCTGATGCTACCACCGCCGAATAGTATGGCACTCGTGAACGTTAAACTGCACATTACTGATTCGTAGTTTATTTTGGACGCATTCCCATACACAGCATGTAGAAATCGGGTGACACACATGCTTCACACTTAGACTGTGAGAATATTCTTCGAGGCGTGCTTACGTGCTCACTGCGCACTCGGTATGAAAGGGTCCCTGCAACACTTTTCGAACGCACTGAGCAAACGGTGCCAATCAATCGTTGAGACTTCTGTAAACGTGTGAGCCAAATGTTATTGTGCTGCAAGCAGCAGTGGATTTGCAGTTTCATTTTAAATACATCATGCAATCGCCTGCAATTGTTCCAACAACTGACGTCACTAGCAGCACCGACCAACGACTTGCCTGCTCTTCTTTCAACAAGTAACGTCACTGGCGCCAACGACTAGGTCCCTTCGCTCACCTCGGTCTTTTTAAAGACAGGCACTCAGATTGCCTTTATTTCTTTAATGCAAAATGAACAAATATATATAGGCAAATGAGTTCTGCGGAAACCCGCAAGGGTGGGTAACGTTTGCCTTGTGCTACAAAACGGGTGGATGCTAATTTTCCCTTTCATGAACAAATATATAATTGCAGACTACCTTTCCGTGACCGTAAGTTCAGCCAGTGATATATCTGCCTCGAACAAAGTAGTCGACGGCCTAGTGACATTTGTTGGAACGAAGAGCAATGTTAATTACAGCTGTGTTTGAAACCAAATAAAAAATTCCCTGGTGCACGCAGCTCAATAATACTTGGCTCACACGTTCACAACAACCTCCACGACTGTTAGGCATCGTTTGCCATCGAGATTCCAAATGTCGCAGGGCTCCTTTATTAAATGGGACCTTCAAGGTCGCGCGATCTACGGGCACAGTGACTGCGCATCACATCTGTGCATAGCATCAACAAATTTTCGCTGTGGCTTCGATTTCGCCTGCACAAAACTGCCTTCCATGGCCAGGTAATAGTGAATTTAGTACAATGCAACGAAATATGGCTCATTTGGGGTAGCGAGTATGTCGCGGGGTAGGAGGAAAACGTCAAACGTTCCGCTGAAAACTGTTGAATGGCACCGTGGCTTTGATTTGACGATATAGGTATAGGCATGCACAGCTAGATCCCGGCACCGGACAAGCTGGCGGCGCCCGTACTAAATAATAAAAATAAACAAAATACGTCCAAACGTTCATGTATAAGTCGTCGTAACACGCCGCTCACCCATAGCCCGACGTACTAATTTAGTTCGTCGTTCGTCGCCTTATCATCGCTGTCCTACGCTATCAGCCCAGCAACATGGTTCAAGTCTTCACTCCCCAGTCCGTACCACGTGAAACACTGGACAGCTTATGGCATACCAAAAATCTACTGTACACAACAGCGTCCCTGTAACACCACTGTGGAACCAGATAACAGGTCTTGTAATTATTTTGGTATTTGCGGTCTGCAAGAATAACGAACCCCAAATGCAGAAAACCGCAACAGCGTGGACAATGAGAAATAATAATAACGAACATTCGCAAACGAGTCACATGCCTCTGACAAAGTTTAAATATGACCGAGAACGAGCACAACGACACTCATGCTCATATGAATGCTGAGCTGCGAGAAGTCATTCCACCACCATAAGACGTCATGATTGCCTGCTTCAGTTCTGCTGACATGCCACAATAAACAATGCGCGATTTTCACATCCACATCACATGCACGTAAATTTCGCAGCTCTGAACTGAAATCTCACGACTGCAATGCAACAGTGAAAGGACGCGCGGCAACGGTTGCCCTACAACGCGCGATATCACATGCATGTATTCGTCTGTGTAAGACACGAGTAAATTACTACTACCCGACATTGTTGTACATGCGCTGCACTCGCTACCCGTAACGACCAAATGACAGGATGGTGGGAACGAAGCCAATGCACTCGTTACTCACTAATCAGGCTCAACACGCACATAGACCTAAGAAAATTTCAGAATGCAATCATACACGATGATCTGAATAATAAAACCACAGTTGCGTTGCTTTGCGTTTAATGCGTCAACTATCTTAGACCTTACATAGCATTAATCCTCCTTGTATCTGTCACAGAACGATTCGCCCTATCCACGGAACACATGAGTGATCTCACAGGCATCATGCTAAGCCATTCAAATGTGGTACTTACATTTATTTTCGGCGAGACGTAGTTATTGGTGTTACGGGATCCAGTCACAGAAGCGCCGGAATTGAACCAGGGTTAACATAAGGAGGAAAGTAGAAAGAACATAATGCCACCACACAAACACACGCAGCAGTTGCAGCACGCTAACAGAATTTTCCCAGAAACGAAGGAAGAGCCGGCCGCCAACAACTTGACCACACTTACTCCACGACCAACCACGCAAACGAGCTTCGCTGCCTTTGCTTCGTGTCTCCGCGTGTTTGCGCCAGCCTGCGCCCTCTCGCCTCATCTCCCTGGTAACCGGCGAGAAGGAGCCAGACATTCTGGCGCCTCCCTCCCGGCCCCATTGCAGCTGGCGACACCTCGGCGCCGTGCATTGTGTCGACGCCCGCCGACGCTTTGGGGAGGGAGGGGAGGGGGGCGGTATTCTTCCACGTCTGCTTACCGTCTTGCGTAGGACGTTTCGAAGACGGATTCATTGTCCCTTTGATGTCGCTGCCCCTTAGTTCGCGTGGCTGACGTCTTTGAGACGTCAGCCACGCGAACCAAGACGTTAATCCCCCAATAAGACGTCTTTTTGGTCTTGTGTGCTAGCTGGGGACTGCCTGACGAACATAAATGTCACGTCCTATCACAAAAATCACGACATGCATGTCATGAGTGGCATGATTTACGTACCATGGTCTTCATGCTCTTGCGGTCGTTTCGTTGATACATACCATATTTCGTATGGCGAGACAACAATGTATGACGACCTTAGGTGACACATCTTAGCAACATGAAAACCATGAAATGCATGTCATGAGCGGCATGATTTACATGCCACGCGTTTTCTTAATGGGATGTATACCAAAGTTACTGTGGCACAACACGACTGCGTGACGAACGTAAATGACTGGTCATAACATTACAGTCATGACCTGCGTGTCATGAGCGGCATCCTTTTCATGCCACAGTCTTGGTGCTCTTCGGCCATTTCGTTAACTTCATATGTACCAAAATCGGTATAGCTAGACAACAGTGCTGAACAATTTTACGTTCATGATGCGTGCTTCGGATTTCCTTCATTTCCAATTCGCGTGGGATTTGCCATTTTATCATTATGAAAAGAAGAACCCTTTATATTAGTTTCGTATAGATTACTTGGACATTGACTATTTGCTACTGTGACGTACTGCCTTTGTAATGTTTAAGTAATATATTATTAATAATATTGAAGGAAAATGATACATTCTAGAAATAAATTAATTCACTGGTCATAAGTCTTGATTGAAAAGGGAGGGCATATTTCTCTATAATCGCTTGAACTGGCACAACGATACCCATCATAAATCATAAAAAGAAAAAAACTTGGGCCTGAAAGGATTAAGGCTATTTTATGTATAGTTTTACCTCGTGTTCAAAATTTACGCAAGTACGTATGTACCACGCAGTGAGGGAAAACATGTGCAAACGTGTGCTCTCACAGTGACAGTATAGTGAACATATTATTCAGGCATGCTAAGGCAATGGGCTGTTCTACCAAATCCGACTACGTGAGCAAGATAACCAGTTCGCTGACGGTTAATTGCCCCTGATATATTTATCACAAGCCTTCTATACTTCGAAACCTGATTATCACAAGCCTTCTAGCTATGATCGATCCAGAATATAATGCAGTGTAGGGGTGAAAATTACCTCTGTCGCAGAGAATAGAATCTACGACAGCCACGTTTAGCTGGCCAGTAGAAATAATTGGACTCAGGAAAGCTAGTAAGGTTGATAAAATCACATTTGATATGAAGTTACAGGAAGTGCTAGTTATTGAAATAGGGCTGGTATATTTTGAAGAATATTGGTTAACCATAAAGACAACCTTACCTATTTGATTAGTTACAGATAAAGACTAAGTTAAATATTTCTACTGTGTAAGATTCCAGATGTACTTAAAGAAATGATGAAAGGTTTTTATACTATAAACTGACACTTGCTAAGAACAACCCTAAAAGTACATTCCTTAACACGTGCCTTACTTTCGGATTGACTCACTTTCGGTCGAATCCAACACGAATACATGGCAATGTTCGAACACACTCGACCTCATTTTATTATCCTATCCTGATAGTGCTTCTCCCATAGCACATCATTCTCGGTTGAGTGATCATTCTGTATTACTCGCTGATCTAACTTGTCATGTACCCATGAGCGAAAAAGGTAAAAAGAAAATAATACTTTACCATAAAGGTGATTATGATAGCATCAGTGCCGCGCTGACTGATTTCTACAACCAGTATCTGACAGAATTTCCGAAGCGCACCGTAGAAATAAACTGGATGCTTTTTAAGAACAAACTACTGGAACATGCGGAAACCTTCATCCCAACCACTACTATCACGGAATGCCCGTCGTCCCCATGGTTCAACAGCACACTGAAACGTCTGAACAACAAAAAGAAAAAATTATTTCGCTCAGAGAAACGCTAATATAGTACTTCTGCCTGGTAAAAATACCGCACAACGGAAAAGCAGTTCAATTTGTTGGCCGGAAGCGCTAAACGCTCATTTTTTTCAGAAACTCTGCCTACCATGCTACGAAATAAGCCGAAGCAGTTTTGGAAATATCTTAACCCAAAGCCACATAAATCATTGTCATTAGTCAATGATTATGATGAGCCCCTACACGACCCCAACGTAGCCAAGGTGCTCAACACCGTTTTTTCTAGCGTGTTCACTTCTGAGCCCTGCACTGACCTTCCTGAATGTCCTTACCTTGACCAACGACTCACCAATGTCGAATATAGTGTTTGAAGCGAACGGTATTACTAAATTAGTTGAGACGCTTAAGCCAACGTCTTCAGCTGACATGTACGGGATCAATTCTAAATTGCTAAAGAATATTAAACACGTCACCAGTATGTTTTCTAGTTCCATGTTTCAGCAATCTCTGTGTCTTCTGGAGTGGTGCCTCAAGACTGGAAG